>JAVSBU010297204.1:0-11373 GCA_033118015.1 Loricariichthys derbyi | reverse complement strand
GGAAGGTGTGTCCAAACATTTGGCCTGTACTGTATGTATATATATATATATATATATATATATATAGGCTTATTTATATATATTTTAAAATCCAAATATTTTTTGGGACAGTAGAAATTTGGTTGGGGACTTAAACTTTCCGGTCACTTGCCCGACCAGGCAAGTTGAGGAAATAGTTAACGTTGAACCTGTAGCTACTGCCTGATTTAGGAAGGGCGACACACATATGCCTTACTTGATTAGTGTGTTCTCTTGTCTTTCCCATGTTTAAGAGTGAGTAAGAGAACTAGGCCTCTGTGTAACAGCATATTTATACCCCAGGGAAACAGGAAGTGATAAATTACTAACTAAAGGTTCCTAGATACTTTGATCAACTTTATAAACTACAGAAATTTCCAAGAAATTGTTAAGGGCGCCAGTAATTGTGGAACAGGTCACTTTATGGGAAATAATTATTTCTTAGTCAGGATTTTTTCTTTTTTTTTTCACTTGAGTTGAATGTTGCTTTTTTTCAAATTTTTTTCAGAGTGAGATTATGCTTCTGCAATAAAAACTAATTTATTTTAAGGCTTTTAACACATTTTAACCAGGGGTGCCAATAATTATGGAGGGCGCTGTACTTGTTGTACTGGGGCACTCAGAATTTAGAGGGGCACAGCTGAAACCCTCTGCTTGCCAGACATACGGACACAACTGTGCATTAAAAAATGAGCCTGTTAAAAATTAAATAGATTGAACAGATTGAAATAGAGAGAAGTGGGCATTACTCTGCCATGGATGAGAAATGAAGAACTAATTAAAAATATGGCTATGAGCTATCTTACCTAGCTCTGACTGAAAGTGATACTGGCCTTTAGGTCGTACTCACAATAGCCATCTGAATCATGCTTGAACGCGTTTGCCGCCAAAGCGTGGTCCGTTAGACTAGTGTGATTGCTCCCAATCATGCCGTGGTGTGTCCGAGCACGGTTCACTAGACTCGGGCACGACATGCATGCAGTGTGATCGTGAACCACACCTGAGTGCGAATCACAGCGTTAGCTGTCTTCATAAAAATCTTTTTATATGTGTAACACCAGAAGCCAAAAATCGCTGCACTGCATAATTTATACGTTTATTATAAGGTGACATAGCTCTGTCAGCACAGCAAAAACTAAACCAGAAAAGCACAATGTAAGTACAAATTGGGGGGGGGGGGGGGGGGTTGGGTGTAATTGTCCCCTGGTACGGTTCAAGGCAACTGTGCTCAGTGTGAGATTTTGGAAAGATGCAGGGACATTATGGGAACTGCAGTATCTGTGGTGTATTTCCATGGCATGTCCTGCAGTTCTTGTTAGCAGTTCAAGATGAAATTGACTTTTTACCCTCGGCAAATTTTGTGGGGCATATAGCCAGTAAATTGAGTCTGATGACACCCCTGCTTGACAGTATTTGACCTTGTGTGTTATTTGCACTTCAGCCTTAACATCGCATCACTCAGTGTTGCTCTACATGAATTAAAGATGTTGTTTGAGAAAACAGTTCTTGGGCTATCTAAGTACTATCTTGTTTAGAATCAAACAAAAAAAAACCCTTCAATAGTAAGTGTAAAAAATATATAGATAGATAAATAGCCAGGTAGGTTGGCACACTGCACAAAAAAAGTGTGTAATACCTTCATGAGGATGAAATGATTCGATTTGGCATGGACTGGACATGTTTCTGGATGTAAGTGACATCAATCTTCAGCCCTCTTGCATCAAATAATTGTACAGTTCTGCCAATGGACAGTTCATGGATGTCTTCCCTGGAGTCTTACTTGTTGTTCCAGGCAGTCTCACAGGTTACATGTGTGACTGCTCTTGAATGTTCATCATGAACATGAAAATTGTCACCTGTATTGATTTCTAGAAGTAATTTTTGCCTGGAAATGAAGCAATATTTATTCACAAGCTGTGAAACACACCATTGAACCCTGTCCATCAGTTTTGTCTTTCAGCCACAATTATGATGAGAATTTCCTTTAGACTGGAATTTTTGCCGTTGCTGGTAGACCCACATGACCACAAGCTTCGCTACACCTGCAAATCCAGCCACTTCCTTCATGCTATGGCCTTTCGCCTATTTATGCAATCACTCATTTTCCACCCTTTTCCCTATTTTCCATACATGGAATGGGCCACTTGGTGCACTGTACCACCTCGTCTCAATCTATGAGTCCAGTTACACATTCTGCAGGTAATTTTAGCCCTATCATTCTTGTTTGATCACCAAAATACTTTTCTTATTAGTGACATTACAAGTAAGCTATTGTGTTTCTAGTAACAGTTACATACAGGATACAGACTTGTTATAACTATAAAGAATAGTTAAAGAAGAATAAAGTTAATGTTTTGGGATGGCCAAGTCAAAGTCCTGACCTTAATCAGATCAAAATGTTGTGGAAGAACCTGAAGTGAGCAGTTAATGTGAGGAAACCCACCAACATCCCAGAGTTGAAGCTGTTCTGTATGGAGTAATGAGATAAAATTCATCCAAGCTGGTGTGCAGGACTGATCAACAGTTACCGGAAATATTTAGTTTCAGTTATTTCTGCAAAGAATGTGAACCTGAAAGCAAAGGTTCACATACTTTGCCACTCACTAATATGTAATAATTAGATAATTTTCCTCAATAATAAATGGCCAATTATAATATTTATTTCATTTGTTTATCTATTCTCTCTTTATCTACTTTTAGGACTTGTCTAAAAACCTGATGATGTTTTAGGTCATATTTATGCAGAAATATAGAACGTCTAAAGGGTTCACAAACTTTCAAGCACCACTATATTTCAAATGTATGTATTAAAAAGTTCTTTGCATTTAGCAACTTAACAAAACATGTAATTTGACCAGGGGTGCCCAAATGTTTTTTTAAGAATATCCAGTATATCGGAACAACTTAAATGTAGTTAACTTTAAAGCTTTGTCTTGATGTTTCTTCACTGTGATAATGATTTCAGATCACCAGTCTTGGTGAACATCAGTACTGTTATCTGTGGTGCACTGGTACCATCACCCTGTGTTCTCTGGAGACCAGGAAGCAGCAGGGTTACCATGTAATGTAACAGCTTGTTGTTCACACTGAACTTGAGCAGGTATTTAACAAGCATTTATACCACGTTGTTTTACCAGTTAAGCGTACAAGATGATTGTGATTGCACTGTGTTCACACATAAGCCCTGGATGATAAATAATAGATAGATTTCTGAATAACCCAGATATAAAAAGCTTTTTATTTATCAAATAGAAGTACTTTTGTTTATCACAATTTGCTCTTTGATTATAAGCTCTGTCTATTTGAGTATAAATTGTATATTTATACTTATTTCTATTAGCAAATAGTTCTTGTTTTTATCTTTTGGGTCCACGTTCTTATTGGCTAGTTGCAAGTACATAATGCATGTCCCCTACATTTGCATTAACATGGAACACAAAGGGATCAGAGAGAGGAAGTTGCCTGTTGTAAACACAATGGCCTTTCCTCTTAGTTCTCATGATAATGTCCTGAGTGGCCTTGGGGCAGACTCTAGTACATTCCAGCGAAGAGCACACTAATGTCTGCCTGGCCTTTAGCCTCAAATGGCAGAGTGATGTGTGTATGGAGGGCCATATTAAGCTGCAGTGAAGGCCACGGCTGCCTGACGTATACTAACAAGCTGAAATTTGATGTCAGGTGGCTGGGATGTGCATGTATGGGGTTTTCATGGATGTGTGTCATTCAGGCTGATCTTGAGTGAGGCAAGAGGCTGTAACATAGACAAATTTAGTGATAGTCTGGGAGTGTAAACCTGGGCAGTGTCATCCCATGATAGTAATATGACTTTATAGTATTAATAATAGGGCTTAATACATTTTATTGCAATTTTCTTGCTTCTTTTTGACACTGTTGAAATAAAGAATACCACTACACAGCCACACAAAGTGAATAGTACAAGCTTCAGCTAAGTGGATTTATTGCTTTTTAATCATCTTAATAAATGTTATATTATAGAGAAGATGATACAAACTATGTCATTATATCCTATCTTGTTTTCTCCATCACATCATTTCATTGCAGCTCCTCAGACTGAGGGCTGTCACTTCATCATGATTACCAGAATATCTCGTCAAAAAACAGTCTTGCCAACAAAGTGGTCACATACACTTATATCTCGTTAGACCTCCTTTAGCTTCGATGATGGGACACATTCACTGTGGCATCGTTTCCACAAACTTCTGCAATGTCACACCATTTATTTCTGCCCAGAGTTGCATTCATTTTTCCCCAAGATCTCGTATTGATGATGGGAGATTTGGGCCACTGCACAAAGTCTTCTCCAGCACATTCCAAAGACTCTCAGGAATGGTCTGGACTCTGTGGTGGCCAATCCATGTGTGAAAATCATGTCTCATGGTTCTATGGAAGTTTTTAATAATGTAAAACAATATAGCAGTGTGGAAGTTTGTAGAGCAGTGGATTAATCTATTTTCAGCCATGAGGCTTTTTTGTGGAAATTATGAGAAAATGTGTGTAGCCAGTAGTGGAATGTCAACAAGACCAGGTACTGGTGGGAACACACTCAAAACATGACCATGTGCTGGTGAGAACAGTCTGTTTTCCACTGCTCAAAGCACCCAGAAAACGGATCAGGAACTCTTCAGTAGCAGGTTTGGCCCTAGTCAATCTCACAGCACACACAAATTCCACAGCAATGATTAATGCAGTTAACACATTACACGGTAATGATAAAAAATGCAGCTCGCAAATAAAAAAGGTAGAATATTAAATAAAAGTATAACATATTATATTAAAGGTGTAATAAACAATTTGTAAAAAATAGAATTAGATCGCTTGCGCCACCATTATTTCATAGGGCAGAGAATTAGGGGTGGTAAAACCCTGGGAAAAACTTTAGATGATGTAGCATGCCTTTTAAGGGGCATGACACTCCCTGAGCCACTCTTTCACAATTTGAGCCCGATGAATCCTGGCATTATCATCATGGAATATGCCTGTGCCATCAGGGAAGAAAAAATCCATTGATAGAATAACCTGATCGTTCAGTATATTCAGGTATCAGCTGAACTCATTCTTTTGGTAGCTAACATTGCTAACTCTAGACCTGACCAACTACAGCATCCCCAGATCATAACACTGCCCCCACAGGTGGTGACCTTTTTTGGCCAGGCAGTGTAGCTTTGAAACATATGAATTCATGATGTCATGAAATGCCTTTTGTTCCTCACACTGTCGGCCATGAGATGTCAATTCTAATGATTGGCTATGTCAATCGCCCCCACACACAAACACACACACACATGGGGAATGTATAATACTATCACATTCTAAAGATTCTTATTCAAAATATGATGTGTTGTTGCATTTCACGTTTTGCCGTGTGGCAGCATGTGTTAAAGTATTTGTGATCAAATCTGCTGTCACAATGAGCAAAGTGTACAAGTATCCTAAATTATTTACCGTGTTACTGTTTCCTAGAGAGTAATATAATCTTGATTGAATATAGGGATATAGAAATAGATCATTTCAAATACAATTGATAGATATGTTTCCTTCACTGTCAGGCAGTGAAAATGGGTCTAACAGTGTAAAACTATTGCCGATAAAATATTGTTGCATTAGCACACTGTTAAAATGTTACTATTGACAGCCCTACTTTGTAGTTATAGTGAAATTATTAATGTAATGTAAATATTAACCTGCAACAAAGAGGCAGTGTTTAATGGTCTAACAGCCTCTTTCATGGGATCTTATGGCGGCTGTGCTGCCGTTTGTGAGCGTTTGTCTCGTGGCACGGCGCTGTATCACGCCCTAAATTAGTTTCACCTGTAACTCCTTATAAAAGGCAAGGTCAGACGCTGAAACTCTGAGCGGCATTTTTGATGTTTGATCCCTTCACATAGGGATCTCACGCCACTTGGAGCTCCAAGTCTGGCTTCTGCCTTTTTAGTGGTGAGGTTAATCGGCGCACTTACTAATCTAGTATTCTTTATCTTACAGACCCTGCTACTTTGGACCGAGGCACGTCCCTTATGATAGACTCAGAGGGAGTTAGGGTCACCAGTACCTCCTGCCCTTGGTAGAGGGTAGGAGGAGTACGGGCTGGAACCTGGAGGTAATTCAGGTCTTAGACAGAGTAGGGTCAAGGCAATTCCCTCACGGCCCTCCCGAGGCACTCCCTGGGAACCAAGTCTGCGAGGGTTCGGCCATAGGTGGTAGGCACCACCAGACAGGAGTACAGGAGATGCTCCCCGGTGCGGACCATGCTGGCAATGAAGGGTCCACAGGGGTGGACCAGCCCAGCGCCGGCCCTTGGCAGTGGTTCCTATATGGTTGGTGTGCCTTTAGGCCTGGGGCATTGGCCTTCTCCTGTTTCGCTTCAGCCACCGAGGGACGTGTCCTCATGGGGTCCAGTGCGCCCTAGCCTCCACCGATCCCAGGGGGTCAGCTGGTATGGCTGCCTTTTGTTGGTTTTGTGTTTGGTTCTGGTTTCTTTGGTTTATTTAATAAATATATTTGTTTACTTTATGCTGTCTGCATTTGGGTCTTTATTTCTGTTTAAATCCCCCATCACGTGACATAACCAAATAAATTAGTTGCATAAGATTATGTATGATATTTATACTCTTTATACTCTTATTTTCATATTGTTTAACAGGTTAGTTGAACATTTTAAGGCTTTGGCTCAGTTTTAAAATAAAGAAGGCCTTTGTCAAATAGCTTTTTACTATGTAGCTAGAAAAAGCTAGAAACAGAACCCAGTTCCATTGGTTGCTGTTTGTGCCCTTTATTGTTACAGAGGAAATAGAAGAAGGTTGTGTAGTTATTATGAAAGGCTATGTGGCCCAGCTTTTTTGCACATGGCATGGTTCAACATACTGTGCAAATTGGCCTCGTGTGGTTTGATTGCGAGTTGAGTGGCCATCGCTGACAGTGCTCAGCTTGCCCCGTCACTTTGCTGAAATATAGTCACACTTTTGTGTCAACAGCTAATGTTTATATAATCCATTTCCTCTCGCACATCTTTGGTAACACACACATCTATATTCCATGTGGTTGATTTACAGGCGGAGTTTAATTCGAAGTCAAGCATGATTTATGAAACCGATTTTGAATGAGTGTGGCTGTCCTCTTGAACATGATGTAAAAGTGGACGAGTAAGCAGAGTTTCTTGTGTACAAATCAGTTGATCTTATGTTTAGATGGAGTTAACCTTTTCTTATGTAGGAATATGACTGTGTTTGTGTAGAAAACATAAATTTGTCAGTTGCATGATCGGCTAATTAAAATGGAAAGTAATGTCATCTAGAACTTGCAGCATGTGATTTACTGTTTTGACACTTAAGGTTATATAAACAGTCATGTGAAAAAATTTTGGACACCCCAAGAAAAACCTTGGTCTTTTTAAACATGTTTAAACATGTAGACATTCGAACTTCATTTGAAAACTTTTAAAACAGATTAATTTGAAACAAATTACTTTTAAACAGAAGTTTTATTATTAGGATTATTAGGGACATTTACCACCCAAACCACAAACTGTTTGAATGGTTACCCTCAGAGAAACGTCTTCGCTCCATCAGAGCCAGAACTGAGCGGCTGAGGAGGACTTTCTACCCTCAGGTGATTCGGACACTTGACGCATATGAACGCTGAGATCAAAACACTTCACTGACACATAGTCACTTTAATTTATTTTTATTTATTTATTTTTTATTATTTTTATTTTTACTTTTATTTATTTTATTTTTTTATTATATTAATTTCTTTTGCACATTATTCGTTCATTGTTTACATGCACAATACACTTTTACATTTGTTTACGCTTAGTTTTTTCAATTATTTTCATTATTTATGGACATTTTTTTATTCCTATTTAACTGTACTATCTAGATAGCATTTCTAGTTCAATTGTAACTTAATACTTTCTCTATATTTTTTACTGCATAGTCCATGGATCAGTCATTTTTTCATTTCACTGTGTATTTGTACCTCCTACAAATTTATATGTGACAAATAAACAATGTTGAATGTTGAATTTATAATGTGATGAAGAAATAAATTAAATTTCTTATGGGGATAAAGTTAGGACATTCCCCTAACATTTATTACTAATTAATGCCACATTTATTACTAATTAATAATGTCTACATGTCTAAGAATGTCTACATGTCTAAAACACACTTGTTGTGTCCTTTCTGAAGGCCTCATTTTAGACACCTTCAGAAAGGACACAACAAGTGTGTTTTAGACATGTTCAATAAGTATTTCAAAATAAGCGATAATACGTATGCTACTGTCAGAATTGCTTGCTGTGTCCACCATGTTTGGTGTCATGTGAACGAAAATAGCATATCACGTGATGCTGTGACGTAGCACTCGCTAAATTTAGCAACATGGCAAACGAGTGCATGATATGTTTATAACCAGATTTTGTCAAATAAACACATAAAATAAAGAAACAAATATCATAAGTCATTAGAAGGTGTGTTTTACTCGTATGCAACATATTTTTGAAACATCCTGGGACTTTAAATATATTCAAAAAGGTTTTAATATGGTGTTCTAACTCTTTCACATGGCTGTGTGTATCATATACCATATTTGAATTCCTGTTTTTTTCTTGTTTAAGCAGGTACAGAAAGATGATGTTCACATTTCTTTGATACTTTAGAAACATAATGTCAAAATTGTGATTTTATAACTCTTTACAATATGGCATAATTTTTCAAGGTGTTCCATGTGACCACATTAAAGAGCTAGATTTATGCGATCTCCGACTTTTATAGTTGAAAGTTTGACCACAGTGGGAGAATGATGAGTGGTTGCTGGATAATTAAGTTCAGCTTAAACTGTAGCACTTGTGTTAAGTACATTATCTGAATTATCACTTTAACTTTTGGTGTTTTTAAATCCCATAAATTAGAACTTATAACTTATGAATACTTGTAGGGAAAATAACAGAAGAAGATTGTGTTCTAAATCACTTTTTACCTTAAACTGCAACCTCCTCTTTCATTTTATGCAATGGTTAATTATGAAGTTAAAGTGAAGGAAAAATTCCCATTTAGTAGTAGTAGTGGGGTGGATGTGGGGGACAGTGGAATTCTCCCTTCAGTCTATCACAGTGCTTCAAACCTTCATCGCTAGACTTTCAGAGTGGAATCTCCTCACTAAGTGCTGTTCCTAGCAGTTGACTCTAACTTCAGGAGGTGCAGTACTTCTGATGTTATGGCTATTTATTTCATTTTACAGTGTTTAGTGCTAGAACAAAGAGCTATCTGTCAAACGAGAGTACACTTGATAAAGAGGCCCTACTCTCAGAGAGGTGAAGCACTGACGTATTCAAAATTAACAGGAAGGCAGGAGGCCAATCAGATGGTCCATTGCTCCACTATGTTAGAATTACATAATTTAAAATTTTCTGAATGTACAGGAACAAGGTGGGACTGGCACATTAGAAAAAAATGGAACTTGGGCTACCATTGGTTTGGGTTTCAGAATTCCAAAAGCGAATTGAAAAATAAAAATTTGGTTCCACTTATTGGAAACATTTTCATTCGTGCATGTTTTAAATATACTATATGGGCAAAAGTGTTGGGATAACTACACATTACACCTACATGAGCATGTATGACATCCCATTCTAGAGCCCCCCTTCCACTCTTCTTGAAAGGCTTTCTGGAAGCATTTGGCCTGTGCCTGTGGAAATTTTTTTCCCATTCATGCAAAAGAAAATGAGGTCACACACTGATGTTACTTGAGAGGATCTAGCTCACAATCTCCATTCTAGTTCATCCCAAAGGTGTTTGATGGGGTTGAGGTCAATGCTTTGTATGGGACAGTTAAGTTCCTCCACACCAGACTCACCCAACCATGCCTATATGGATCTTGTTCTGTGCTCTGGGGCACAGTCATTCTCCAAACCGTTTTCACAAAGCTGGAAGCATACAACTGTCTAAAATGTCTTAGTGAGCTAAAGTATTAAAATTTCCTTTCACTGGAACTAAGACAATCCCTGAAAAACAAACATTGCAGTTAGCACAGAGCAGTCAGGCAGGTCACATACTATTGGCATTCTCAATGGCTAAACCTAGACTCATCCATCAGACTGCCAGATAGAGAAGCAGAGATAGAGAACCTTATCCCATTTGTGAATAGGATGGTGGTATCACGATTTGGGCCTGTTTTGCTGCATTTGGGCCAGGGCAGCTTATTTTCATTGAGGGAACAATTAATTCTGAATTATATCAGAAAATTCTAAAGAAAAATGTCAGGACATCTGGCCGTAAAATGAATCTCAAGAGAAGGTGGGTCATGCAGCAAGACAACGACCCTAAGCACAAAAGTCATTCTACCAAAGAATGGTTAAAGAAGAATAAAAGATAATGTTTTGGGATGGCAAAGTCAAAGTCCTGACCTTAATCAGATCAAAATGTCATGAAAGGATCTGAAGTGAGCAGTTAATCTGGGTTGAGGATGAACTAAAATTCCTCCAAGCCGGTGTGTAGGACTGATCAGCAGTTACCGGAAACATTTAGTTTCAGTTTTTGCTACACGGTTATTTCAGTTATTGCTACAAATATCATCTTATTTTCCTTATGCCCCGGTGGTGGTTTTGGTTGGTGCCTGATGAAGCATGGCGCCTGTAGGGAAAAGAGGTTCAGATGATTCGATTGAGGAGTTTTGTTTTCCTCTTCGGAAGTTTGGCTGGAAAGGCTAGGTATTTGTGCTAACAAAGGAACAAGAGACTCGGGTCCAGTGTTTAAAGTCTTTCAGTTCTGTGGTAGAGAGTCTGAAATGGTCTCTCGCAGAGCTTTGTACTGAAATTGGAGCTATCTGCGATGATATGAACAATTTCGTGCCGAGTTTGAGAAAGTTGAGCCTGCGACTTGCTTGGTGGCTATATCTGTCTGTCTAGTCTCCCAAGGTTTTGGTTTATTGTGACTGAATTTATTTCGGAGTTGTTAAAAGTCTGATTGCAATTTTATCCATTTCATTTATTATTGGGTGATAATACTGGTTATAAACTTGCACTGATGTAGAAGATAATTTTTGTGTAGTGTTATTATGATCTTGGTACTTTATTGAAGAACATGTGGTTACAGTACTTCGTGGCCATTACGACTCTGGAACACCCACAGCTAAGTTTCACAAAGCCTCTTTAAACCTTCAGCTGCTGGACAGATAATATATATATATATACACACACACACACACCACACACACACACACACTGTATTTTCTTCTTTTTTGAGAAAAACCTTATATAAGGTGTCACGTTCGGGGGATTTAACACAAAAAGACCCATACGCAGGACAGTGAAACCAATAAAAGTGCTTTATTTATAAA
>JAVSBU010297096.1:0-11373 GCA_033118015.1 Loricariichthys derbyi | reverse complement strand
ATGCTTTGCAAGTGGGAAAACCTTAAAAATCAGCAGTGTATAAAATACTTGTTCTCCCCACTGTATATATATATATATATATATATATATATATATTCCATCCTGTATCTGATGAATTCTAAACCAGCCACTAGGGGTCACTATTCAGTGTATCTTTTGTGCTGGTCCCAAGCCCGAGTAAATGGTGAGGGTTGTGTCTGGAAGGACATCCGACCTAAAACACTTTGCCAAAACTAACATGCGAGTTCATCTAACCGACATCCCATTAGTCGAAGACCACGAGGAGGGAAATGAGTGAGGAGACAAGAAGAGAGGAAGAAAGTCAAGAGTCAAGACTGAGGGTGGCAACTCTGCAGTTGTCAGGAAGGGGACGGGGAGGAGGGACAGGGAGAGGATGTATGGATGCAGTTGGAGAAGATATGGAGGTGGTTGGTGTGGAGACGGAGGATGCGGAGGACGGGGTGGGATGGAGGAGGACGACTCGCTGTGGAGACCCCTGAGAAGGGAAAAGCCGAAAGAAAAAGAAGAAGATCTGATGAATTCTATCAGTCAAGTCAAGTTTCTGCAGCGCTTTTTAAAAACTGTCTCAAAGTTTAAATTTTTCTCATTATCTACTAATACCTAAGATCAATCCCAAACTGAGCAAGTCTAAGACAACAGCAGAAAGGAAGAAACTTTGGGAGGACCAAGACTGTAAAAGGTACTCCTTCTTGGGGGAACACAGGTGCACCTCATTCTACTTAATGAGTTATTGATTAACCTGAACCAAATTTATTTTGGGGGGAAAGTATACTCACCTGACATGTTTAAGGTGGTCGTAACTTCATGCTCCTGCAGATGGTGTTAACCTAAAGCCAGCCGTTGGTATGTGGAGGTGACAGCGCTGACCACTGGCACCACTGTCCTGCCTATATACTAAGTTCTAGACGAAGGAAGTTTTGGTTTGGTTTGCATTTGATTATACAAAACAGTGCGGCTGATTATGTAGATAAGTTCATCAGCCAATTTTATACAAGTTGGACATTCATCTCCGATCAAAGCCAGCACCATCTCAGCTTCATGAACATTCTTGGCAGAAGTAAGCTCCTGTGAGTCATATCAAAAGCCTTTCCAACAGATGAGCTTAAACAGTGACTGAGCAAACCTTTTTGGATGAGAGAAATCACGACAATTTTTATCTCACTGGCTCCCTATTTAACTCTAACCCTGGACATTCTGGTTAAAATCCAGACGCTTTACTGCGGTTCCACCATGATGGTACCTCCTACTTTAATTACTCTAATACCTGTGCACAGAAAACTCAGCTATACATGAACATTTTTATGATCTCTCAGTAATTTATGGGAGAATTATATTGTTGTCCGGTGGATATTTTCCCTGTTATCGTTGTATTGGGCAGGGATTTACCTCTCGTTTTTCATAAGTCTTATTCAATCTTCTACTATCCCTTTACAGATGTACCTTTGTACTCATTTTTAATTTGTTCCAGAAAGCACAACGAGTTCTAGAAAGATTCTAGACCCCCAGAAAATCCACACCGTATAAGGCATTACATGGATTATTGGAGTTCTGTTATTACTGGATACCCAGCATATGTGGGAGGGCATTGTACTGTAGTTACGTGCCAAACGAACAATGAGTTTCAAGATGTATTTTTCTTTCAAATGGCATAAAGAATCGAATTTGATGAATTGTAGGGTTGTTAAGAGCTTAGATCCAAGAGTAAAGCTCGACGCTATAATGTAAATAAAAACATTATCTTATATTATTCTCAGTTTCCATCCACTTTTCTGTTTGAGGGTCATAGTACCAAGCAAACAAGATCAACCCAGACTCTGCTCCTGGGATCCCCAAATGCTCCCAACTGTGATCCCTCCAATGGGTCCTCAGTCTACCCCGGGGTCTCTAGCAGGAGCTTTTCTGGTGTCATCAACTTGTTTCTCTTGATCTGAAGACTCCACTCTGAGGATCCATCAGATTGGCAAACTATTCAACCTGTCCTTGAGTAGGCCCAACAACACCACGTACTCACTCTTGTTCTTTTGGTCTGTACCAGAAGGTCATGGCCATAGATGAGCACAGGAACATAAAAAAAAATCACATTGAGTGTTTAAAGCAATAATGACTTCAGGTTCCTGCAGATGGAGCTGCACGAGGATGATCGGACTATAAATACCTGCAGGGTGTGTGCCAGGATTCATAGATTGAGAAGAGGTGGTACAGTGAATGTCTCGTTCGATGTGAGGAAAATGGGGCACGAAGCAAATGTGAATATGCATAATGATGTGGTCATAAATACGAGTGTACAGCAAATTCTGTTTAAAAGACAAAACCATTAAGTACATTTCGGTCGAAGGTGACTAATTTTTTGTCCAGTGAGTATATATTGACCATTACAGAGAGAGGTCTGTCAGAGGACTAAGCTCCTGCCTCACCACCAAAAACCTTATAATTAGCCAATAAATAAATAAAACCTTAAGGTTAGGGAAGTGGAGGGTGCAGGTAGAGGTAAGATTCAGAATGCTACCTGCTTCCAGTTCTCCACACTTACAGGCTGTTTTGAGCTTACATTTACAGGAAGTCATTGATTATAGCAGGTTAGTAGTTTAGCTTAAGCACTTAAGACAGCATGATATGGGAATATTTAAGTATTTTAGATATCAGGATCCTGCTTTTGCTGAGTAATTACATGATAGCCATCAAAATGGAGAGACCATGACTGTGTACCCCTAAACTACATGGATGTAGGGTTATCTCTAGGCTATACTGTGTGAGTGATGTGTATTTAAGGCTCACCCCGGTCAGTATCGTAGAGGAAGACGAAGCGGTTCCAGTCGTAGTGGTCCAGGATGCTGAGCAGAGCTCCTCGTATGGAGGGTCTGAGCTGCAGGACAAACTGGCTCTCGCCCTCTATGGGGAAGCTGGGGGTAATCAGGGAGATGTGCAGCGCCCCGCAGAAAGAGGTCAGCGTGTGCACCGAACGCTTGTCGTACAACCCGAAAATGGCAAAGACACCTCTGGAGTACTGCGAGCAGACTGGATAAGAAAACAGAGAGAAAGAGAGAAGTGTTAGGTATCTAAATGTTTAATTAAACCTCAGAGAACTGGGGAGGAAAAACATCCATTGTGTAGCAATTACACACAAACCAGATTAGTGTTTGCTTGTAGAATTTATTTAGACACTGATGAATCACTCAGAGAAGTTGAGAAAGCCGTTTAATCCCACTATAAATCCAACAGCTAACTTCCACCGGTGCAGATAACATCTCCAAATCTTGTCAATGCCTCTCCAAGCACTGCTGCTTCTGACAAAGCTTTGTTTGCTCTTCATTAACAGACCGATGTTCATTGTGCTGCATAGCTTTATAAAGCTTAGTTTATTAAGCTAATAAATAAACTACTCTGAAATTTCACAAGCTTTAACTGCTAAAGCATTTAACACAACCTACATAATTTACACGCCAATTAATCAAATGTTTAGGGAGTTGATCAAGTACCCAAAGCGGTGGCTCAGCAACTCTGGACTTTCTGGATAAAAGTCTAGTACTTTAACTGATGTGCCACCATGATGATTAATTTTAATTAATGATTAATTTATATTTTTTTATTTTATTAATTTCCTGGAATATATTCTCTATATTTTAATTACTAATTTAAAAAAATTCTGCTTATTTTAGTGAGCGTTTCCTTTTTTTTTTTACTTATTTTAAAAGATTTTATTGATTTTTTTACCTAATAAATAACTTTTAATACTTCCACAACAGGAAGTTATACAAATTTATAAAACCAAATTGTAAAATTTATTCCAAAATTAATACGGTTCCTTATCCATTCATTTTATGAAATGGTGCTTCATGTCAGCATTTACTTCTTTATATTATTTTTTTACATACTTTATCCTATTTTTTGATATCCTTAAATCTTTTAAATCGCCTTCTGAAATTTCTTTTTATGTTCCTATTAATTCGTTATTTCCTTGTTTTGCTTCTTTAAATGATTTCTTAGCATTTTCTTTCTATAAATCATTAATGCCTAAATTTTCTGTTTTTTTAATTATTTAATTATTGGGTTCTTACTTTGTTAAGCATTCGCTTCTTGAAATTGTGGTTAAATGTAATATGGGTTTAATTTGCTCAAATTTTTTTTATCTTTTATGGGTCATCATATAAATGTTTTGCAATGTTGTGCAAAACATTGATTTGTTGAGGTTTTGTGCTGAATGCTTTCATATTTATAAAATATATACTATGTCATAGTGTCTTTATAAAATATGTATTCTATATGTATTATAAATAAGTGGTTCTTTATTAGGATTTGTTTTCTAAAATATTTTGTTTTTCAAATTTACATTAATTTATTTAACACTTAACAGCAGAGCATTTATTTATATATATCATCAGCGTTTAATTCACTAATTTAATTCAATTGAATTCAGCTTTATTGTCATTACACATATACGGGGCTACTGCATAACCAAATACATTCAGGCACATTCAGGCTTTTCTTTGGTGCATAAACACTATGACAATGACAGAGTGCAATAAGCAATAAACAGAACGTTGACAGTAAAATAAATCAATGAACCACCTCCAGGTTTTCAAGCCTCTTATTTCACTTTTTATCAGTCAAACTCGGAGGAAAACTCAAATCTCCAGATCAACAACCGACAAAAGCTATGGTTTGTTTTCTTCTTAACAAAAGATCTGCAGGTTATCATCAGGTATCTGTACTGAAAGGCTCCTGTCAAAGTCTTAAAACAGCTTTGCTTTGCCGTCACCATAAATCTCCATACAACGATGACTGAGAGTAATTATAGATTAGCGAAGTTGTATTATTCTTAAACATGGCCTCATTGATCACAGATGAATGGAGAGGATTATACACCTCCCACTAGATGCATGTAAATTACAAAGTGAAGACTGAATGTGTGTGTGAAACAAAGAATGGACATAATTTTCTAAATTTCTAGATTAATATGATCAGGACTAGACAGAGGGAACCCAGTAAAACAAATGAGACATGATTATTATACTAGGAAAATGATCCATTATTGCATATCTGTGAGAGCACTTTTGCATTTAAAAAACAGGGATATAGGAGGCAATGCGGAGGTTTTTAATATGGGACAGTGGCGACTATGTCCCCTGACCCTACTTTATCTAGGGCCCTAACGGTTACCTCGGACCTTCTGGTTCCTATGCCACCTCCCCCCTTAGTGGAAGAGCCGGTACCTTTATCCCTAGAGTAATGGTCAACCACCTTAAACGGTGCCACCTAGGCGGGCGCGAGGGACAGATGAGGGAAAAGGGAGATGGGTGAGGAAAGGGGTAGGACAGGGGAAACTAATGGGCACACAATAATGAGGGAAAAACTACGAAAATATGAGTGTGTTGAGGTAGCAAGGCAGAGCTTGAGCGAAAAACGAAATTAGCAACCAGCAGGGAGTGGAGAACCAAGGTACAGAGCCAAGCTCACAGAGAAAAGGCAAATAGAAAACCCGAGGGCTGAGCAAAGCGAGCCATATGCAAAACAAAACTGAAAATCTGCCAAAAAATCAGAAGCCGAACGCAAAAAAAACCCAAAGACGCAAGAGAAAGGAACACCCGAAGAAAACCCGAAACGGTAGCAAACGCTGAGTATTTAGAAAACGCTGACGCAAAAAGCAGTTGAGCACGCGACGAGCAGCCTTCTGAGCGCTGCCATTATATAGACACTCGTGCAGGTGTACCTCATCAGGAGTAATTACGCCGCGCACCTTTGTGATCTCACACTGGCTTCGGAGCGACTGCTGTGCCGGCTCTGACCTCTAGTGGCCTGAGAGCTGCAACTACGCCTTCTGATACTATCAAAGTCTGAGCTTCACAATGCACTTTTGTGGAAGTGTATCATGGAGATATCAAAGGAGATTTCTGAAGATCTCAGATAAAGAGTTACTGATGCTCATCAGGCTGTGAAAAGGTTACAACCCCATCTCTAAAGGGTATGACCTCCACCAATCTACAGTCAGACAGATAAATTTAAGGAAATTTAAGAGAATTGTTATTCTTCCCATGAATAACCAGCCAACAAAGTTCACTCCAAGAGCAAGGTTTGTCATCACAAAAGAACTCAGGATAACATCTAAGCAAATAAAGGCCTCTCTCACTTCTTCAATGCTTTGGCACCGCATGAGGCTGATGTGGGTTAATTACCAAAACCTGCTTCAGTCCTTATTTAGAGTTTGGCCTGAGCAGTGTTAATTGCGTCACCATTGCTGGGTTTTCGGGTGCTCAGTAACGCACTGGCATGTTTCCCCGGGACACTTGCACTTTGCCTGCATCGTCCCTGCGCTGTGGCATACGAACCAATCTACTTCCACTGGTGGGGGAAGGGTCTTTGCGGTGCGTACCGCTTGGCGCTGCCGTTCTTGATATCCTCTAGCATGAAAGACGCACCGCACTCCGCCCAGTCGTGAGGGAGTAGAGTCAGCAGGTAATGTCAGTCCTTTGCAGAGGGATGGCAGTAAGGCCCAGGCATGAAGTAAATGGAGCCAGCAGTTCCTGCTTCCTGCACCTTCCTGCAGTTGCTCAGAGTAAACCAAATGCAAAGGAACCAACTCCACGCTCTTCCTCCCAGGACCCTTACATTGTTACTCAGTTCGGAATCGAGCCTAAATGTATCGCGTGACTCGGAAATTCAGGGCTAGTTCAGGGCTTGGGCCGTGAATAAAATCTACCATTCTGTGAAGCTGTCTGATTGGGTCCTTCCTTTCGTTCGATGCCAATGACATCATAATAATATTAAAACTTTTTCCTAAAAAAGGGGAAGGACTTGTGTGAAACGTGATGATATTTAGGGTCCGACTGAAGCAGGACTATAGACAATTCTAATGCGGTTTACAAACTCTGTGATCCTTTGAAGCCTCAACCGGCCCATGTGGATGGAGGTCTTACATTTACAACGAAGTCTTAAAATAACAGACAGAAGACACGCATATGTGAAAGCAGAAGAGCGGATAAGAAAAAGGTGAGCGATCATTAACTTTACGCAAATAAGAAGCAAGCTGATGTGATGATGAACAGTGGATGTGAAAATGAGGTGACTCACAACACCTAATGCTTCTCACTCTGAACAATCTCTCTTCGGTTCCTAAAGATGTTTGCTCCTAGTCGAGATCAAGGATGAACTAATCGCTCGCATTTATTACTTTATTTATGCTCATCACTATGCAGATTAAAAAGCCTCCTGTCATCACATGATAGCAGGATGGCTGGGTAATGCTAATAATAAATTAGTGGGCAGATTGATATGATTGGGACTTCAGAAACTAAACCTTCATTACACAGGTATGCATTTTATAAAAGTAGTCTTTAAGCTACTGTAATGTAAATATAAATTGTATTTTCACAAGAAAACTATGTGCAAACAATACGTAAATGCATCAGAGTGGAAAGTTAGAGCTGAACTGTTCTACATATCGCTCCATCCAAGAAGTACACAACACGGTGGCTCTTCAATTAAAAACAAACATTAACTCACACACACACAGTAGAAACAAAATACTTACACGCACAATGCAATGTAATCATAAATAAACACCACACTGGCTGCACACAACCAAGAGGGAATGAGTCCACTTGAAGAAACTTATTTTCAGAACAAGCAAAGCAATATCAGCCTTTTATCAGTTGAAATCTTTAAGTAGGTAAATCTAGCATGGTGCTAAGCAGAACACATGATTGGGTTAAAAAGTTGGGTAAAAAGTTGTTTTGATTGCATTTCCTAACAGGTAGCTTAGATCTGAACTTACAACCACAGAGCTCCCTTCACCCGCCCATGTTTTGTGAGACATAAGGTGATGCAACATTAAAAACTTGCCTTCCACCTGAACATCCACCTCTGAATCTCTCAGCCTGTTCAAGTAGGACAGAGCTGTCACATTCAAGGCTTCTCATCCGGTCTAGTGAAGTGTGCGAGCGCTGCAGCTCTCGAGCCGCCTTTCCACGGTGCAATCATGCAGTTTCACCCAGTTTCCACAGTCCACGGTGATTCTAAATCGGTTCCTTCGAACCCGTTTGTCATTTTAGAGCCTCTTCATGACCAGCGAACATGAAACAATTACCAGAGGAACACCATTGTCTGGTTGTCTTGAGATTTGGGGGTTTTTCATTTAGTTTGTGGCCTTTTAATTGCATTTTTTCCACAAAGAGCCAGAAATTAAAGCCTTGGGACATTTATGCACAAGACAGTGAGCATTAACAGGAAGAGAAATGGAGAAATGTGCCAAAAATCCAGCTTAGTGATGGCATATAATCAGTCGTAGTTCTCCATAGTGGAGATTTTTTTCATCTTGAGCTCAGAGGCCAAAACTGCAATGGGCAAGTTCATACAATCCCCTGCCTCCTATCTCATTAGAGCTCTTCAGCAACTTCTTCTATCTCCTTTACTCTACCCTGTGAGGGGTAAACACCAAAATCACCTCCATTCCCAAAGGGAGATGGGAGATCGCAAAAGGAGACATGCAGCCGACTTGTAGCAATCGAAGCAGCAATCACCTTAACAAAACTCTCCTGCCATCGCAACCCCTCCCTAACATCAGCTCAGCTCAGTTTGACCTTTTAAAGGGGCCACAAACCATAGCAAAAAGATATGGGCCAATCCTAAATCATCAAAATGTTAAGCTTTTAATGGTCCTAACAACAAATGATTTGTCAAAAAATTAGCAAGAAATTTCTTCTGAGACTCATACCACCATTTCCTCATCACTGCTCATTGGAGTGAAGTGTTGGGAGAAAAGCTGGAAGGAGGGAGGTTCAGCCACATAGACTGTTTGTACAGAAAGACAAATGCCAGGGGGCGTGACGCAAACACTTGTGGAAGGCTGATGCGGTGACAGCGGCGGTTCCTTACTGACCCTACTCTATTTTGGGCCCTATACAGTTACCTCGGCCCTCCTGGTGCCTACTTCACCGTCCCCCTTGGCAGGAGAGCCAGTACATGTATCCCTAGAACAAGGGTAACCACCAAAGACGTCGTCATGAGGACAAGCATAAAAAAAAACAGGGAAGCGGGAAGCGCAGAAAAAAAACAAAAAACGCGGAAAAATCCGAGAAAAAGCAGAGATGGCAGAAACCGTAGGCAGCACGAAGCAGAACGTCAGCAAGTCGTGATGCAGAAGCAGCCAAAAGATGCGACAAGGAAACCTTTTAAAGGTTCTTTTAAAGATGTCCACACAGGTGTAACTCGTGTGTCCTAATTTTTGCTTTGTGCATCTCTTTGAACTCAGAGCAGCTTCGGGTGGTTTTGTGGGACGACCCTGACCTCTAGTGGTCAGGGAGCAAGAATTGCGTCCTGTGACAGATATCAAACTCAAACTAACTGTCTTGTTTTAGTTCCTAAAAGATTAATGATCTGCCACAAGCCTGAAATTAAGCTCTTAACCTGAACCAGGAGTGACCGATATCTACAAAGATCTCCATTATATAATCTTGTGAGTCACAAAGTAAACGAGTGAGAAAGTATTCTCCATTAAAAGCAAAACATCAAGCTTTCTGTCAGAAACCATATAGCTGATCTCCATCATATTGTAATATTTCCAAGACCCTAAAGGTACAGCAAACTCTTTTTTATCAACTGCTGTCAAATAATAGCTGATGTGACAAGACTGAACGGCTCTGGAAAGCCAAGCAGATATGATCACCTGCTGAAAGTCACCATTCTCAAAGACAGAAAAAGAGACGTTAAAATCCGCCAGAAGATTCAAAACCTCAGAAAACAAGGAGAACAACCAGAAATCTGTCTAATGAGGTTTTATGTTTATTTGTCTTAAAGAAAAATGAAGATAAAATGAAGTTTGTGGCAGAATATGGAAAGCTTGACTCAGAATGGTTCTGAGTTTTGTGGGCTGATGGATCACGTTTTGTGTTGCATGTTAATGATCTTAAGGGGTGTCTTCTAAGATCTGGTAAGAAATCCAGCCATGAATGCATCTCTAATATCATTATGCATGGAGGTAGGGGTGTCATGGTGTGGGGAGCTTTGTCAGCTCTTTGTACTGGTGAACTGCGTCACTGGGAAAAGTCAATGGATGCTTTGAAGTAGAGGAAGAAAGACTCTTGCACTCACTGAGGCTCTCAATAACTGAACGATGATTAATCATTAGAACCGATCCCATATCTCTGTAACTGACAAGCAGCAAGTCCATTCTGCTGCAGTGCTTATTTAAGGCCATGGATCGATGCTGTTATGTTTACATGCCTGTCCTTGCCCTCACACCAAACCTCATCCTATCTGGAGATAATTCAGCCTCATTCATAAAACGCTCAGCGAATTCATAAATTTCATTATAAATAAAACACTGTGTTGATTTGTATGATGTTTCTACCTAAAGTCCACTGCCTAAGAAGCCACTTTATCCAGCTGCTTACCTCCAACAACTACCCATATACAGTGGACCCCCGTAATCACGGGGTTAGGGACCAGAGCCTCTCACAAATAATGGTACTGTACCGATTGGAAATATGGTACTGTACCAATTTTGATGATTACTGTACATGTAAATCCAACCTTATGCATTCTTCCTTTCTTCAGGATCTTCTGGAGGTTTTTGGACCATCTTCTTGGCAGACTGGAAGAACACGGTGATAGGGTGCTACCACACTTGCTTCTTCAGCGAGTTCAGGAGGTTCTTGTAGGTTTCACTGCATGAATCAATCCCATTAGTGAACTTAATGGACCGGTCCAGATAAGGATCCCAGGCCATGATCATCTCCTTGACTTCCTTTAGTGTGCGAAGGGCTTGTCAGTGGTTGAGCTTGGAGTGGCTTTGCGTTCGCACTACGTCACGTATCAATCATTGAGAGCCCGCCTCCAATAAGGAGTACGTACATCTGTATGTACGTGTTCCACTGAACAAAACCGCGATTGTGTGAATTTTTTCGTGAATAATGTACTTACGTTTCAGAGAAAAACCCGCGATTGTGTGATTCCGCGATAGCGGAACCGCGATTACGGGGGGTTTACTGTATGGTCAATCTGATGAGCTCACTCACTATGTTTATAAACTCTATCAGCTTTGAAAACCTTGATTCCAATTTTAATTTGGAAGACGAAGCTATTAATGACTAACCTAAGAAGGATTTGGATAAAAGAGAAATGAAGTCAGTACCATAAATCAAGCATCCTGAGCTTCTTGTTCGTTCTTTCTTCTTTTCTTCCCAAAGACGTCGTTTGCTGGTGTTAAACTCTGTATCTTTCATTAAACACCATCGGCGGCTGATCGGACCTTCATTCATGGATCTGTTAAGTCCAGCTCTTGAAACTGATGAAGCTGCTGATGCTCTATAACTCTCCCTTTAACATTAAGAGCTTCAGCTAGAACTCATTTAGAATCAC
>JAVSBU010296987.1:0-11373 GCA_033118015.1 Loricariichthys derbyi | reverse complement strand
GAACAGCACCATCTACTGTAGAGTACAAGAACAGCACCATCTACTGTAGAGTACAAGAACAGCACCATCTACTGTAGCGTACAAGAACAGCACCATCTACTGTAGAGTACAAGAACAGCACCCCCTACTGTGGAGAACAAGAACAGCACCCCTTACTGTAGAGCACAAGAACAGCACCATCTACTGTAGAGTACAAGAACAGCACCATCTACTGTAGAGTACAAGAACAGCACCATCTACTGTAGAGTACAGGAACAGCACCATCTACTGTAGAGTACAGGGCACCATCTACTGTAGAGTGCAGGAACAGCACCCGCTACTGTAGAGTACAGGAACAGCACCCCCTACTGTAGAGTACAAGAACAGCACCCCAACTACAGAGTACAAGAACAGCACCCGCTACTGTAGCGTACAGAAACAGCACCCCCTACTGTAGTGTGCTGTATTGTAGAGCAGTGGTCCCCAACCACCGGGCCGTGGAGTGGTACCAGTCCGTGGATCAATTGGTACCGGGCCACCCAAGAAATAATTAATTATTTCCGTTGTATTTGTTATCTGAATTTGAACAAACTTTTATTTGGAAAAATGACTGGATTCTCTCGGTTACATCTTGAGCACCAAAAATTTAACCCACAAGCCAGCAAAATGAGTGAAAACGGCGTATGAACAGAGGCATGTTGGACATGTTTCAAACATTAGTGGGGATTTTGTGAGAGACTGAGCCTGAGCCTTCATTCTCCCAGCTGGTGCATGATCACCTGTCTTTGCTTTTAAAAGAGTTCAAGCTCTACTTCCCAACTAAAAAGGACTCACAAACTGCCAAGGGATGGATCTGCGATCTTGCTGAACTGTCTGCTTAGAGCCCATTTGCTTTGTTTGCGCATGCATTTGACAATGAACACAGATTTTGGTACATTCTACGCATGCGTCAGTGATGACGACGGCACACAGTGATGGCGCGAGTTTTAATTGCTGTTTTCAACTATGCAAGATCGGCGGCAATTAAAAAAAAAGGCAATTTTTCCAATTTTTTTTTTTTTTTGAAAATGTGAAAAACTAACATCAGTGGATCCACCAAACAATTAATTAAAAAAGTCTGGCCTTATTAAACACTCCACGAATGTTATTTTTCAACAGCTGCGCCACAGTACAGATACGCCACAAAAAATGAATATAAAGTGCATGAAAATTTTAACTCACCATAACACTAAATCAGTGGGAGCCCTGAGTTTGTTTCTCTGCAACGAGATGGTCCCATCTGGGGGTAAATGGGAGACAATGGCACCCGAAGTGTGTTGCTTATGTCCAGTCTACTCCATTGTCTTGTTTTGGTTGCTGTCCCTGCAGAAAACCCCGCTTCACACAGATAGAATGTCGGACATAGCAACAGGGTTTTCAGTGCTGTGGTGGCGATCTCCACGTATTCTGCCATGACTTTAATCCAGAACATCGGCTGAGTTTTGTCTCGAAAATACTTTTAAAGCTGCTGTCGTTTGCGATCTCCAGCGATATTCTTCTTGCACAGACATGCTGGATTCACCTGGTTGGTTGATAAATGGGTCACGGATCCATTCCTTGGCTTGGCAGTTTGTGGGTCCTTTTTGGTTGGGAAGTAGTGCTCGAACTCTTTTATAAGCAAAGAGGTGGACCAGCTAGAAGAATGAAGGCTCAGGCTCAGTCTCACACACAATCCCCGCTAATGTTTGAAACATGTCCAATATGCCTCTGTTCACGCGCCGTTTTTACTCATTTTGCTGGCTTGCTGGTTAAATTTTGGCCGAGAGAATCCAGTCACTTTTCAAAATGAAAGTTTGTTTAGACTCAGATAATAAATACAACGGAAATAATTAATTATTTCTTGGGTGGCCTGGTACCAATTGATCCACAGACCGATACCGGTCCGCGCCCCGGTGGTTGGGGACCACTGGAGTACAGGAACAACACCCCCTACTATAGAGTACAGAAACAGCACCCCCTATTGTAGAGTACAGAAACAGCACCCTCTGATGTAGTGTTCAGGAACAGCATGAGCAGCTTCTGTAAAAACAGGCATCCTTTAAACCCCTTTAGTACCTTATTGATATTATATATTTAGTCAGTGGCACAACCTTTCCTTTGACATTATGCACAGCAGGTGGTGGTGATAAACTGGTGTAGTTTCTGGTCAGCTCCACATAACACATAGCAGATGAGTGTTATATATACAAACAGAGATCCCTCAGAAATTTTTGTTCCAACAAAAAAGTCTAGTTGGGCAAAAACTCAGAGAGTAAAAAATAAACAGGTACAGCCATATTTGGACGGGATTAGTTTTACATGAAGAGGTGGATTAAGATTGTAAAGAAATTGGAAAGAAAAACAAACTTGCAACTGGACAAGAGCTGAAACTTGATTCCTAATTTTCTCTTTAAGCTACCATCGTTTTCAAAAGCAATTCAACCAAGTGGTTATAACCGTTTTGTATGGAAAGTCATTCTATATTTCAAGAGCTTTGCCTAAAATATCCCCCTGTTAAGCAGGTGTTTGTAGACTGGGTGAAATGCCGAGATCAATAACAACACATTTTGATTATATCATTCAAAAACAAATTAAAATGCAAATTAGAAAAACACCTTTGCCACCAAATGCTAATCATCTCAGACTCAACTTCCTCGTGCTTTTCATGGTGAGGGTCACAGTGAATTGCAGAAAGATGTAATGGTCGAAATATCTAGAAGGTGGTGAATGAAGCAGGAGGCCCCACAGAACAGAATGACCAAGAGCATCAGGTAAAACACCGGCAGCATAAACAGGAGGTCAAATCAGAAGGTCTGCAGTACATAATGCTAACGCCATTAAAAATGATTAGATGTACCAACGTAGCAGTGTCCACTTACCGCCGTACATTATAACGCGTGTCCTTACCTTTAGTCTCCCATTCATTTAACAACTCAGCCTCATTTCTCCAGATAATATGAAGAACTGAATCAGCCTCTATGTGCATTAAAACAACAAGGGGAGAAGGTCTTCAGAACCAACACTGAACCTGAGCAAAGAGAAACGCAATTTGCTGTGGTGTTATTTTGAGACTACCTCATTATTTTGAGTTACTACCTCTTTTTTTGGAGACATTATTTTGAGATACTAAGCAGTTGTTCTGACAGAAATAGTTATGAGATGGTATCAGAAAATTATACTAAATCATTATTTTAACAGTACCTCAAATTCATCAAAATGATAGTAAGTTGTTATTCTGAAATGCTAAGTCATTAATTTAAAATTTCGATTGCTATTCTGAGATACTAAGTCATTCAAGATTATATATTTATTCTGTGACACTACATCGTAATTCTGAGATACCGAGTCAGAATAGCGACTCAATATTTCAGAATAACAAATTAGTATACAAGTTATTCTGAGATATCAAGTCGTTATTTCAAGATCCTATCTTTATTCTGAGATACTACGTCATTATTCTGAGATACAAAGTCGTTTTCAGCAATTTCCCCCCAGGGATTAATAAAGTATTCTGATAAACCCTGAACTGATTAATCTGAGATACTAAGTCATTATTCTGAAATACTGAGTAGTTATTCTGTATTTTGAAGGAAAAAAGGTGCTGGTTTTTAAATTTTTTTTATTTTAAGTGGCAGAAATGGGCTTTTATGGGGAAGGTGCCTGATTCGATAGTACATATCGATAATTGTTTGCTTTAATTTTAATATTAACTTCTCAGAACTGATCAAAGTTATACTAGCAGTTCAAAGACAGATAAATCCTCTTCAGACTTTTGCTTTAACTTCAGTTTTATTAAACCAGCGATCACCAGTATGGAATATCATGACCCAACGCTACCTTAAACAAAGCTACGCTAGCTATTAGTGGAAACGTCAGGATCGTCTGAGTAGGTCACATAACTGAAGTTGGTCGGATATCTGGGAATAATGTGAATCTATAAGTAACTGGAATCAATTTCTCAGTACTAACGACGCTGATTTTAGGTTTTGCGCACCTTAATTACTATGGTCACTAACGGAACTCGTCAAAACCTTTACCAAATAAAATTTTGTGGTATATATAAAAAATGTAATTATGGCAGTCTGTAATAAAACATTCTGTACTAAAATTAATTGATGATTGATATCTTGGGTGTGGTTGGGGGGGGGGGGGGGGGGTGTTCAGGACTATACAGTTATTCCAATGTAAATTCTCCAAGCCAGCTCTCAGTAGATCTTATTGGCCTTTGGCGAAGTGAAACAGCAAAGGTTCTTCCTCCAGTGTCAGATCCGTCACTACAGGTAACTTTCCAGTGCTTTAAAGTCCAAAAGATGGTTGGTGTTGTTACTCCTGGAGGTTTTTTATGTCACACTAACAGAACCAACAGTCGACCAATAAGCTTAACAAGGCAAACATCTGACAAACTGTACTGAAGGAAAGGCACAACACTGTCTGGAGATCAGGAGTGACTGGAACTAGCATGTGATCGATCTTCCTAGTTTGGATCAATATACAACCGCTGTAACTCGGGTTCAAATCAGGACTGCTGTCTAAAGCCAGAGAACAGATCAGAAACAAATCACACCATCACCGGTTTCACACATTTCTGAGCTAAAGTGATGTAATATATAATAAAACCACACATTCATTTGTAAATACTGATAGAATGTGACTTTATTACTTCAGAGTCCATTTATCAGATGATGTTCTAATGTTGTGATGAAACAAGAGCCCCAAAACCTAAAGCATATTTAGCTGTTTCCACTTTCAGATATTACATACCATTGGGAAATTTTAGTTTAGGTAAGAAACAGAAGATGAAGAAGAAGCCTAAATATCACTACGCCTCAGCAGTGGTGGGCAGGACTTTCACATACAAAGTCTTTGTGTTCAGGGTCTTCAGAGAAGCATCTTTAACTTCTGAAATGAAAACCAAAAAACAAACTGTGTTAGTCAAAATTTATTCCCCCTCATTTAATGCCTACAAGTTCAAGAAGTTCACCTTGGCATAAATTAAATTGCCTAAATGACTATCTTGCGCTACAAAAAAAAAACAAAAAAAAACACTGTTCTGATTTGAACATGATCACACAAAAAAAGAAAAAAAAAAAAGAAAAAAAAATTGCAACAAACCTGAGCAAAAACATGACATTTTTATTTAAAAAAAAGTTTTGTTTTTTTTCCCCACTTTTATTATTAATTACTTTATATTTATTATATTATTTTATATTTATTATACTATATTTATTATATAATCTTATTATTTGATTCTTTCAGATGACACATGAATAAATAAAAATTAAACATTCCTCTTTGTTAAGGAAAAAACAATAAATAAAAAAATACAGATTTGCTCCAGTAGCTTTAGTGAACAGTTTTTCTTTTTTTTTACTAATTTGCACTTATGTTTAATCATTTAAAAATGTACTTATTTAAAATGTCCTCTATAGTGGATGTTGGGACTTCATCTATTTTTATATAAAAGTTGTAGAATCACTATAGAAATTTACTATATCATGTCGCATTGTCCCTTATAAAGGACATTTGATAAAAAATAAAATCTTTTGAAAAAATAAATTTTTTTTCATCTCAGACTTATTTTATTTCAAAATTCCTGAAATGATCAAACTTTTCTGGGTCTCAGGAGGATATATGTGGTGTGCAGCCGTTCCTCCCTGAACCCTTCCAGCCTGGGAATAATTACAGAGCAGGGCAAGAAGAAAAGCAAGCAAATAAAAATTTTAAATGGAAAGAAAAAACAAGGTATTATGAAACTGATGATAAATGAGATCATTTATTCAAATTCTACATATAAAAATACCATTCAAATAATTTAGCATAAAAGAAGATATAAATGGCAAAAATTAAATAATTAATTATTTTTCTCAAATAAATTTAAAGGCAAAACTATTATGCATTAATTATATCTAGTTTAGTAGAATCATTTTTTTAAGTTAAAAAAACATTGCTAAACACTTAAAGCATGAAACCAGCTGTACTAGTGGAACTTAAGAAATGAAAGTTAAAACACTAAATAAAATAAATTCAGTTATTAAAAAAATTCATATTAGTTAGACTAATAAAATCAATGTAATAAAAAAAAAATTAGTAGCACATTTGTAAAATTTGTATTTTTTATATTTCAGACTGAAAGGGAATAAACAGGTTTGAATTATTGATATTAAAGAATATCAATATGCAATCGCTTAGAATGACAAAATAAGCCAAAACAATAATTCCATAAGTTTTTTTTTTAATTCATTTCTCATTACTAATCCATTAATAAATAAAATTTTGGATTGTTACTTTTTCCCCATCACATAGAAGTTTAGAAAAGATAAACAAGCTCTAGAACAGCAGCATCCTGAATGTAAGAAGTCAGTAAGATTCGGCTTGTCTAAGCAAAAAATAACCAAGTCAGAGCCCCTATTAGACGGCTAATTAGGATATGGTTTGAAGCTCCTCACATACACACATGCAGACCCAGGAGACAGTGCAGAGCAGATTAGAGAGAAAATCCCTCTCCATATTTGTAAATGAGAAGGACGTTATGCATGCTCAGCTCTCACACTCAGCTAATAATCAATACAAAGACTGAATGAGAACTGCAAGGTCACTCCCTCGGCCCTCTGTCCCTCTACTTTAACCCGTCTCATCACGTAATCAATATAACATACGGTCTAAAATAAAGAAAGCAGAATAAGGAGCGTCGTAACGGTCAGGACGCTTTAAGGAGCATCAGTTCGTTCGTACCTTCACTCAGCTCCTCGTCCATGTACAGTCTGAGCCTCCTCCCTCTGAGGCCGAACACTTTGGCAGCTTCGGTGTTCAGTGCAGCGTACTGGAGGCCGTTCTGACCCGCGGGATTAGCAAGCAGCAGAACGCCCACATCGCCGCTCTGGCACTCTGAAACACAAGAGCGAAAACGCCAATCAGCAGGGTCAATTAACACCCACCTTCAGTTACATTTAAAATCTTACAACCATTAATGAATGCTGAATCACAGGAGTGTAAATGACCTTTACCAAGGGCCCGGACCCGACCCAGTACCATGACAGAGCCTGGATTTGGACTTATTCCTCATAACAGGCTGTATGATTCCTTTATTTGTCGATTTCTTCCATAAAACCTGTGTTATCCTGATGGTTCTGAGCCCAGTCCCCGTTCCCACTGGGTGATGGGCCATCACAGAAAAGTGGGCGGAGCTTCTGTCGGTGGTTCTAACATAAGGCTTCTTTTTATCACAGTAACTTTGTAAATGGGGTTTGTGAATGTAACTCTGTATATAGATATTAATTTTTAACCCTAAATTGCCCTGGTTCCAAATATTTTTGGAATGTGTTGCAAGCCTAAAACACAGGAATGGGTATTTATAAACGAATTAAATGAGGTAGACTGAAAATCACATGAAATATCCAGGGTTCATGCTGCCTGTAAGTAAATAAAAGTAAAAGTACCGTATTTTCTGGATTATAAACCGCAGTATCGATGAATGGATCTAATTCCATCGGATTATAAGGTGAACTGTCAATTTTTGATCAAATTAAAGGATTTTAAGTGCGCCTTATGGTCCGAAAAATACGGTAAATGTACGAATCATTTTTTTAAATCTGCATTTTCCATACTGGCCCAACTTTCTCTGATTTTTGGATGTGAAAAGAAAAACAAATAACAACAAAAGTGAAAGCAATTAAAATGCAAACATCTGTATACTTTGGCCAACAATCAACCATCAGTCATTTGGTTTTAACACAGGAGTAAATAATAAGTCTGTATGTTGTACATGTGTTGATTTTCTCTTTGATAGTTTTATGTTGATTAAATATGCTTTGACAGTAATACAGTAACCCCCATCCCCCCATCCCCCCCGTAATAGTGGATTCACGCATTTGCAGTTTTGTTCAGTGGAACATATGTACATACACATGTACGTACTCCTTATTGGAGACGGGCTCTCAAATATTGATACGTGATGCAATGAGAACGCACAGCCAATCGAAGCTCAAACACTAAAGGAAGTCAAGGAGATGATCATGGCATGGGATCCTTATCTGGACTGGTCCATTAAGTTAGCTAATGGGATTGATTCATGCAGCGAACCCTACAAGAACCTCCTGAACTCGCTGAAGAAGCAAGTGTGGCAGCTCCCTATCACCTATTCTTCCAGCCTGCCAAGAAGACGGCCCAAAAACCTCCAGAAGATTCCAAAGAGGGGGAGGACACATAAGGTTGGATTTACATGTACAGTAATCATCAAAATCGGTACATTATAATAAAAGTACTTATTAGTTTTATACAAATGCATGCAAAGTGTGTTAAACCATCTTAAATAAAGCTTAAATAAACCAGTTTAAATAAAGCCTAAATTACAACTTTTATGACCACATTCTGTGATTAGAAATAAATATGGTGGACCTGAGGGGTGATGGGGGGGTTTACAAGTAATCACGGATTTTCATTATTCAGGGAAGGTTCTGGTCCCTAATCCCGAGATTACGGGGGGTCCACTGTACTGCATTATCTCCACCTTAAATGTGTACGGCACAAGAATCTGTTCTGTCCAGCTTTCCATTCCCTCAGTGTGTGTGAGACGTTTGTACAGACCGAGGCCGTGATGGGTTATAGAGACGGAAAGAGATAAAGACGTTTCACTTAGGAAGATGTCTTAAATGTACAGTGTGAGAAGTTCAACACACTATCCTCCCTTAGGGTCCACTTATAAAGTCAAGAAAGAGAATAAAATCTTATCAGGCTTCATGAATAGCTCCAGCTAAATCATTTAAGCCTAACTAAGGTTTATAAAGATGATAGATTTCATAAACTCTTTTTTTTTTTGCTTGTATAATTATAACGTTGCTGTTTTGTTATGCCTGGCGTCGTTGCTAGGTTACCTGTGTATGTGATGCTGTTCATAAATTGAGGAACTACAAGTGTTTAATATGCACAACAAGAGAAGTGTGTGTATAAATAAACAGTACGTACCTGCAGGAATGGCGTTGGTGAGCTGCAGGTTGACATAAGGACACAGCAGGGAGTCAGAGGGAGGCGTTTCTGTAGGACGATCACCTGTCGTCACGTACACAGTTTCCCCGCTCAAAGCCAGGAGATCGCCGCTGCTCTTCAGCTCTGTAACAAACAAAACGTGTCGCTGGGATCAGATTTACTCATCAGGGCAAAGCAGGGTCAAGAAGAGACAGACCCGGATTTTAAATGAGGACAGTCGTTTAGGGTACGGGAGGGAGCCAAGAGTTCCACCGAAACATCACTGTGATCGATCACAACACAGCCCTCGATTCTAAAGCCACCAAACTCGTCAGACACCCAGTGCATAAAAGTCACCAACGCTCTGCAGACCCAATAACTGCATGTGTTTCCATGGCCGAGCAGCTGCATGTAAGCTTTAAGAATTGAGAGGCATAAAGCACACCACAACTGGACTCTGGAGCGAAAGGAAATTAAGTTCTGTGGAGTAGGATGGACAAATCTGAGTTTGGTCAGCTGTTGGTTACAGTTCCATCCTCCCAACCTGTCAACTCCATGATCTCCAATCTGGTGCCCAAGGGGCGCACGAGGTTTTGTCTCCGAGATGCTTCCAGCTTGTAAAAATACAATTTACAAGCTTATCTTCAAATTTTGGGTGGCTCCTCACCCATGGAAACCCCATCAATCAAGCTCCTGGGGAACCATTATTGCTTTCAAAGAGAAAGTCTAGAATTAAGTCCTGACAGTCAGAACCGAGGACCACCGATGCAAATCAGATCACACCCAAAAGGCAAATACCAGAACAGTCTGCACCCCTATGCCAACCACGAGTCTGTTTAAAGATACCGGTTTCTGTGCTGTGATGAACTGTGACGTAGCGTTTGGTCCTGGACCACAGCTGATCTACATCACGTTGTGACGTTAAGTCATCTATCAAATCCTAAAACTAATGAAGCATTAATGACCATCCAACGATCTCCTGCTTCTCTCACCAGGGCTCCTAATCTGTCTCCGCTCATATCAGTAACGACTCCACCATGGTGCCCTCGTGCCACTCTCCCATCTGTTGTGCTGGCAGCAGGGCTTCTGCTTCAGTTTAATCAATCGTTTTTTCTTTTGATGAGCCGTTGAACACAACGGCAATGAAACTACACGGCGCTGATGAGACTCTTTACAGGAGCCACGCTATGATTAATCGTCTTCAGCGTCCATCGAAGGCTCATCCATCAAAAGACGATTTATGACCCCACCTTACGGATGGTACCGTTTTAAAATGCGCTACAATTGCAGTTACAACTCAATAACAATTGGACGATCACAGCTTTAGTTCTCATGTCCAATAACCTTCCCTCGTGCCTTATATTTATATATTCCAAAGTCCTCCTGCCAGCCCGTTATGGCTAATCTGTATGACTACCTGGTGGTCCAGTTAACAGTTCCCTGTTAGTGCATGTTAATCAAAACTAGATATATGCAGGGTTTTAGTGTTTTTCAAAAGTCCTCCCAGCTGGTCCCATAAATGTTCGATAAATCTGGCAAACAGCAAGCCAAGGACGTCTTAGAATCTAGAAAAGTTCTACTGAAAACCTTGCTGTGTGCAAGTGAACAACCATCCTGCTGAAAAATGCCATGAGAGGCATCATGTGGACAGAGGACGCACATATTGCTGAGCTGTCCCTCGTATGACTACTAGTGGTGACAGTGTTATATGCAATGTCTCCCCAGATCAGTATACCAGCAGTTGGGCCACTGTGTTGCACCACACCGAAGGAAAGGTTGAAGCACTCACCACAAGGCCTTCACACTCAAACCCGACCATAGTTGGATCCCAAACAGAACCCGCATTCGTCAATAAAGACAATATGGTTCGACATCTGCAAACGTATAAATCAAACAGTCCGCTAAACTAGTGGTCTGTCTGGCTGTCTGGGGCCTGTACGCAAGTGCCCCCCCGAACCACTGCTCCCAACACCTCCCAACCCCTAGGACAGAACGACCTCAATGGTGGGCAAATCACAAATCCAATAAAGTCTGTCAATGTCTTCAAGTGTATCATAGAGGCTACAACAGTCAACAGCCTCTCACCAAGAGGGACACTGCCAAAAAGTGGTCTCAGATATCTTTCCACAGGGCATGACCCATATTTTGACCCACTTATCCTGGCATCCTGAACAACAGATCGGTCTGGTTGGCATTGCCAATCGTCCCTGATATTTTACATGATTAAAATTTGAAGTATCTCATCTTCTTCTTCTTTGGGCTTTTCCCTTTTCAGGGGTCTCCACAGCAAGTCATCCTCCTCCGTCTCACTCTGTCCTCTGCATCCTCTGTCCTCACCCCAACTACTTCCATATCCTCTCTAACTGCATCCATATATCTCCTCTTTGACCTTCCTCTTCATCTTTTTCCTGGTAA
>JAVSBU010296772.1:0-11374 GCA_033118015.1 Loricariichthys derbyi | reverse complement strand
CTGCCCCCCCCCCCCCCCCCAAAAAAAACAGTGGTAAGCTCATTTAAAAATGCTTTTAAAAAGATCAAAAGAGTAATCCTATGACTACTGAGCCTAGTATGTGAACCCTAATATGAAAGCTGTACAAAGACCCTGCAACCACACTAATCACACCCTCAGAACACTCAAAGTAGCCTCATTCATTTACAGTGGTACTTCAGTACTTTGCTGTTAATTCGTTCCAGAAGGCACGCTGAGCACTAAAAACAACAAGAACCGAGAGATTGTTTCCCATAAGGAAAAACTGTACATTTCATTAATAGGATTGTGATAGACTTGTGTTTAAGATATTGGACTATGGACTAGATGGCTTCCGGTTCAAATCCCACCTGGATCCTTACCCAACAATTGCTTGGATTATAACATTCTACCAATTCTATGAGAATTAAGTCGCTCTGGCTAAGGACATCTGATAAATGACAAATGTAAAATATAATCCATTCCAGACCCCCAGAACCTTCACATTGTCTAATGCATCAAATGCTTTTAATGGTGTTGTATACTTTAACACTGTATTTTAAATACACAGACAAAAATTTAAAAAATTTGATGAAATACAAGCACCATCATTTATTCTAAATACATTAAGTGCTATTGTGGTTCTCACTGTTTTCCTTTTGGTTGGCTGGTATTACTAGTCTTAGCACCCACGGTGAACTTCTTTGCTTATGAACATATCTAAAAAAATTAAAGTTAACAGATTTTAGCACAGATCTCCACTGACAGAGCTGCTGTGATGCTTTGACCACTAAAAATTTCAGAGAACCGATTTCGATGATATGAAACGGTCTAATACGGAAGTAAGACTATTTTTTAGTAAGGAAACAGGATACATCCAATCAAACATTTGCTAAATCTCAAAATATTTAAGCAAAACATGTTTAACAACTAAACATGATCCGACTTAAGTTGGCTCTGCTTCAATGGATTTAATGCTTCAAAACTGCCTGCAAATTTCCAATCACATACAAAATGTAGTGTGAAAGATGCAGACAACCAATAATAAGCAAGTGGGTTTATTGTACAAGCTTGAAAATTTTATACAGCATGAGTTAAAAAAAAAAGAAAAGAAAAGAAAAAAAAAGAAATAAAAAAACAATATTGGAGAACATTGGTACAAGCATATGCTTCAATACAAATGGAAACAATTATTGCATGACTTGACAAAATCAATAAGTGCTTCCTAGATGCTAAACTATATCAGTTTTTTTTAGCCGTTATAAAAGTAACAATCTGATTAAATTCACATGGACTCCAACCTTTGCAGCGGTATCAGGTGTATGGTTAAAACCAGTAAAGAGGACATAAAAGTACTAAAATGTACTTAAGAACCAATTTTGGCAAATTATAATTATTGTAAAGAGGGAGGGGAGAAAAAAAGAAAGAAAAAAAAAACAAAAAAAAACACACACACACCACCTTTACCCCCCATAAGCAAATCTGCCAATATGGGAAAATTGTATAGGGAGTGTTCATAACACCTAAAAACATTGATGCAAAATTTCATGGATTCTTGGTTTTACATTAATTGATTTCCCAAGGAATACAAACACTAGGAATTCAGCAGTAGATTGAACACTAAGAATCATTTGTACAAATGAAACCTAACGCGACTTGGAAAAGGGTGAAAACAAAACTACACATTGTAATGTGCTTAGAACACTGAATGACTTATCGCCTGCATTGCAGGAAATACTATGGAGTACTCTACTCAAAGTCTGGGTCCTCACAGACCTCGTTAGATACTGTCTGTGACGGGAAGTAATCCACAGACATTGCGTGAGTCTGTTGATGTTCTTCCAGAAGATTAAAGTACGCAAAGGCTTTGTCACACTCTGTGCATTCGTAAACCACCTGCCCGACATGAGATTCTTGGTGCTGTCGCAGCTGAGACAGAAGACTGAAAGACTTGAAGCACATGTCACACCTGTGCTCGCCTCTTCCGTCACCGAAGCTTTGCGATTCTCTGTGTTTCTTTTCGTGTTTTCCCAGATCGTATCGAGATATGTACGACTTATTACACATCGAGCAGTGGTATCTATGGGCATCGTGGGTTTTACAGTGCGATATGAAGGCCGATTCAGTCTTGAAGGCATCGGAGCACTTGTCACATTGGTAGGGTCGCTCGTCATGCTTCGCTTGGTGCCTTATGAGATACTTCTTTAGGGTAAAGCCTTTGGCGCAAACCAAACACTTGAAAGGACGCTCGACTTCATGCAGCTTTTGGTGCTCCAGTAAACTGGCACTAGAAGAAAAGCGCTTGTCACAGGTAGGGCAATTATAGAAGTCCTGTCCAACATCAACTTCCTCTTCATCCTCATCATTCTTGATCACTTCAGATGAAGGTGACCGAGACGAACGCGAAGGACGTTTGTCTGAATGTTTGTTCGCACAATAATGTTGGCGAAAGGCATCGCTTCCAAGGAAACTCTTGCCGCATTCCGTGCACTCGTACTGAGTAGCTGGAGACAAGTGGGATTGTTCGTGTATCTCAAGTTGTTGCTTGGTTCCAAATGTCTTGCGGCAAACACTGCACATGTGCGAGTGAACGGACAGGTGGCTCGCTAGCTCTAAAGCCTGGGCGAAACTCTCCGGACATATCGGGCACTTGTAAATTTTCTCTTGATCTGGAACGCTTGCCGCCGCATCTTCGAGCTGTGGTTCAGATCGCTCGTTCCGATTGTGCGTTTGCAAATGAGTCAAGAAATGACTGCGATGGGTGAAGCTCATGTGGCAAGTGTTGCACCGAAAGGAACGCGTTCCAGATAACTGGTGTGTGAGCTGATGCTTTTTAAGGTGAGACCCATGTGGGAAATGCATGTTACATTCAGTACAAGAGTACTGCTTCTCATTTGGCTGCGTGCAGTCGTGCTCAAAAAGCTTCTCCAGATCTGGGAAACTGCCTTGGCAGAACTCGCAGTGATATTTGTACTGATGAGGACTCAAAGTATCTTTTTCCGACCCAGATGAAGTCTGCTTTGCGGGTGGAATCAAGGGAGGCAGCTCTTCCTCCGTCTCTGTGTGTATCTTCCTGTGCTCGGCCCTGCTCGCCTTGCAGGAAAAGTTTTCGTGGCAAACGTCGCAAGGAAAGTTTTCATCACGATGGCTGATCATGTGTTCTGCCAGCTCTGACGATTTGGTAAAGGTCAAAGCACATTTGGGGCATTGATGAGGTCGTTTTCTGCCATGAGCGAGCTTATGTTTACGTAGGGCGAAGAGCGAGACGAAACCTTTACCGCACATTCGGCACTGAAACTCCGATTTGTGACTTCGCTGGTGTTGCTGCAAGTTCACGAGCTGAAAGAAGCATTTGCCACATTCTTCACATTCGTACGGCTTTTCGCCAAGGTGGCACCGTTGATGATCCTCAAGACTTTCTGAAGTCCGAAACGTTTTACCACAGACATGACAAGGAAAATACGGGGCAGAGTCAGAGTCGTAGTCTTCGTCACTTGCGCTCACTTCATCAACTGTATCATTTCTGGTGGGTTCAGTCTCACTTAACTGCTGTTCCACGGTAGCACTTTTAGGCTCACCGAGTCTTTCGGAATGCCTGTGCTTCAATCTGCAGTGGCGCATGTAGGACTTTCTATTTGTATAAACTCTATTACAGGGGTCGCAAGTAAACGCATTCGGAGACCCACTTGAATTTCTTGGAGCAGACTTTATTGTTTTTATGGGTTCGCTGGTGGAGTGAGCAATTCTGTCATGAGCAGTCAATGCCCTGGCAGTCCAATACCTCATTTCACATTTGTCGCAAGCGAACGGCCGTTTAGGGTCATGACAAGACTGATGAAGAGCCAAATCAGAGGGATAGCGAAAGCTTTTGGAGCATTTAAAGCAGGTGTTTTCAGATGACTGGTGGCAAGTCTTCACGTGTGTCCGGAGCAGGTCTGCTTGGTCAAATGTCTCGTCACAGAAGTTGCAACTGTGCAGTCTGTCGTCTCGACCTTCTTGCTCTTCACGTCTATGAGCCTCTAGATGACTTATAAGCCGAAGCCCATCGGTGAAGCTTTGATCGCATTCAGAGCACTGATACTTGTGGACGACAACATCCTCTTTGCCCATTTCTCCTACGTCCTGACCCTTGCATGAAAACTTTGTTTGCAGCACTCCAGTTCCTGTTGTGTTGGAACGACTGTTAAACACTAGGACCTTGTCATTCTGTTTAGGATCCTGTTCTGATAAATCGCACTCCTTTTTAAAAACACCCAATTCCTTACACTTTCTCATATGTTTTTGCTGAAGAAATTTACTCCAAAATCCTTTATTGCACTTTTTGCAAGACAGGGGCCATATCGTCGCATGAATGCGCATATGCGTAACTAGTCCGCTTCTAGTGAGAAAACGCAAGCAGCACTGCTGGCACTTGAATGGTTTGTTCAGTTCTTCACCTGCATTTCCCTGCTCGTTTGGTAACGGGTTCTCTGAATATCCTTCATCCACAGCTTCGTCCTTGATGTGTACCGCTTTTGTTAATTGTTGACACTCCATGTTTGACCGCCTCAGTCCGCCAGATCTGTGCGCAGTCGAAACATGCTCCTTTAACTGCGAGAACAACAGAAACCGGGCGTTACATCTTGCGCAGGAAAATCCCTCAGGCTTCGAGGAGTTTTCAGTACTGTTCACCGTCTTGGGATAGTTATCTATCTTCGAGTTAGCATCACAGTTGACTTTATGTGCATTAAGAGCTTCTTGAGAAAACAATCTGCCACAACCTTTACAAGGCACTCTGAAACCTCCTTTTCCACCGCACTTAGCATAGTGCCGTTTCAAATAATCGCCCCTGGGAAAACATTCCTCGCATTTAGTGCATTTGAATGCTTTTTCCCCTGTATGAAAGAGGACGTGCCCCTTCAACTGCGATGGGAATTTAAAGCGACGGGAACAGTACTTGCATTTCAACTTCCATGCATCCGTGCGGTGTTCCTCGTCATTTTTCATGAGTCGACGGAGCTCTTTAGTTGACCGCAATACCTCATCTGACTTGGGTGGAATGTCCTTTGATTTTACACTCTCTCCTGAGGAGCTCTTGCAGGTCGCCATGCACTCGTGTGTCTTCAGACACTTTAGAGAGATAAACGTATCACCACATTTTCGACACAAGATGGGCGAACGGTAAGAAGGATGCTGCATGGCGATGTGCCTTTTCAAATTAACCTCTTTAGAGAACGGTTTTGAGCAAAAACTGCATGCATGACCTGCTGGCTGCATCTCCATCTGCTCCTCTGTACCAGCGTGATCATGGGACATTTCTTCAACACCCCCCTCAAGGCGCAAACTCTTACCCTTAAAGGTTGCTTGTTGACGTGTCAGGTGATCAGACTCGACAAAGGAAGCTTTGCATGTCTCGTACTTACATGGACTTGCATCTTTGTGGCTGAGAATGTGCTGTTGTAGATGTTCAAGGGTGGAGAAGGTTTTCGTGCAAGATTTACACTTAAATAATTCACAGTCATTGAACGGTTTTGCTTCACCATAAGATTGCTCGTGCTCTGGGTGGCTGTTTTGATCGGCAAACACCTGGCCTTTTGTGTTTAAGTGGGTCTGAAGGTGCCTTAGCAAATAGCTTTTGTACAAGAAAAGTTTTAAACAATGAGGGCACTGATTCTTACGCTTTTCCTTACGCCTTCGGTCAGTTTTCAATGTTTTGCCTTCTCCGCTTTGAACATTTTTGACAACTGGATGCACATCATCTCGAAGCGTACCCTGACGTGTATTAATTTTTTGATCGCTGGATGCATCTTCAGAGTAGGACTGGATGCTTCTGCATTCCCTTTTATGTCTATAGATCTTGTTTCTCTTATAACACCGGCCACATTTTGAACACGGTACGAGGTTGTTTGCTTTGTGTGCTCCTTCATGCAAGCTTAAATTGAAAGCCGTGGAAAACACATATGGGCAGTATGAGCAGATCAACCTTTTTTGAACTTTACTTTCACTGCCACTGACTTTCTGCTCATCATGGGTTTCAATGACCTGCAAAGTTTTGCTTGGTGGTGGAGGTGCGGGTGTTTCTACTATCCCATTACATTTCACTTGATGAGGTCCGAGTGCTTCCTTACGACGAAAACGCATTCCGCACTTTTGGCAGGAAAAAGGTTTTTCTCCTGTGTGTAGACGTATGTGTCGAATCAATGCAGTTCGACTAGTGAAACGACGATCGGGGACACAAAAAGGACATTTGGAAACACTGACTGGTGGCAGGTGTGTTTGACAGTGTACACTCAGTGCTTTGGAATCATCAAATGTTTTCTGACATAATGCACAAAAACGATCTTCCGTCACCTGCTGAGCTGCCGACGGTTGGCAAGGTGTGATCACAGTGGGCTTCGGCTTGCTTTTGTTAGCTTGCTTCTCATCGATGTCCTCCACTTTCTGAGCCTCGAATTGGTCGTCATAGGTGGTCACAGCCGTTTTCATCTTGTTTTTCTTCTCATGAGTTGCAACATGTCGTAGAAAGAAGACAGGAAACCTAAACTGCATTGGGCAATCAGGGCATTGAAGCATGCCCTTTTTTACATGGGACTGTCTATGTTTCAACAAATCTGTGACTGTGGGTAAGATTTCTTTACAGACAGAGCACTGCACCTTTCGTTTGTGAACATTTTTGTGTCTTATCATTTGCCTACGCATCTTAAAGCTCTTACCACACAATACACAGAGGTAAGGTTTGCTTCCCTTATGTAGCTGCAAATGATTTTTCAATGAGTAATCCAACGAGAAATGTCTCTCACAGAAACGGCACGTTAAAGCGCTACTAACAGTACGCTCTTCACTTGGAGACTGACTGGAATTTGTTTCATTTGTATCAGCTGTGTCCTTTGATGCTGTAGTACGCTCTTCATGCTTCTTCATGTGTTCTGAGAGCTGAGAATGTTTTGCAAACCAAGCCGGACACACTTTGCATTTGTAGTTTTGGGAAATTTGGGGGCCCACTACTGGAAGTATTTTTCCCTCTTTTTCTTTCTTGATTTCTACCTCAACCGATCTACCCAAGTTAAAAATTTTACTTTTGTATAGGTGAAAGCAGGTATTTTTGATATGTCTACGACGATTGCTAGACATGGAAAACGTCTCATCACACAAAGGGCATTTATATCTCGTTCCGACTTTTCCCTTGCCTTTTCCTGTGTATTGTTTTAGACACATGTTCCACAAATGCCGACTAACATTCTGGGGGTATGAATACACGTTGGAACAGATGGGGCATACATATTTAGCATGAAGTGCTTCAGCAGTAGAGGGTTTTTTAATTTGCTTGATGTCTGGAAAACATTGCTCGTTATTATGCCTGGTTAGATTCCAAGAATACTTAAAGCACTTTTTGCACTTATTACACCTGAAGGGCTTGCTATCAGCATATGTTTTGAGGTGTCCTTGGAGTTCAGAGCTTTTCCCAGAAACTGAACCAGTTTCTTCTGGAGACTGGTCCTTGGTTATGTCTATGAGTTTCACAAAACAATCACGTCCACCCTGAGGGCTATCATTTTCAAGTTTTAAGGTTGGCTTGCGTAGGGCCATGAGGTCAATTTTGGAACTCCCTTTTAGTTGTGCGATCGGATCTAATATCAAACGTGTGCAATTGGTTTTGCGTCTGTGAGACTTCAGCAGGGTCTCTTCAGGAAAGAATAAGCCGCAACGTTTACATCTATATTGTGTAACAACTACATGTCTTTGCATATGATCATGAAAAGGTGCCTTTCTGACAAATGGTTTATTGCAGTACTGACAAATGAAGGTTGCGTCCAGCTTCTTGATCAGATTTTTAGGGGTACCAGGTTGCTGAAGGTATTTTGGGCCACATAAATGTTGCACTGCCATGGTTTCATTACAAAGATAACATCCATAAGCATGGCAATAATTAAATTTATGATAACAGTGTTTGTAGTGGTGATGCTCAAGGACTTCATTTAAACTGTGTGTGGTCTGTTGGCATACAGAACATTGGTACACATTTCCGTCATTAACGATTCGTTCAGCTGTGCGCAAAAGCACAACGGGCTGCAGTTTTTTCATGAATTTGCTAGATGACAATAATAAAACATTGCTGGTCGTCTCAGTTTCATTTCCACATTCAGTTCTTGCTAAATTGAGAATGATTTTGTCTTCTGCAGAGGCATTTTTTGGTCCAGGTTCTGGGGACACCCGAGCTTTGTTGCAGGTATTAAAAACAGGAGGTTCCTGAAGAATTTCAACTGCTGCATCCTGAATCTGACTGTCCGTAGGTCCAAATGTACTTTGTGTGTGATTAACATCACAATTGTGGTGGATTTGATTCATGGTGCCACGTACTAAGAAATCTGGCTCCAGTTCATTTGTATGATCCAGGCTACTCGTATCAAAACAAGACTGCAAGAACTCTGCACTGTTGCTATGTTCTTTGTTACAATTAGCCAATTTTTTCTCTGACTTGTCACACTGTGGTGTGCCATCAGCAATCTTTACAAGTTCATTATCTAATAGATCTTCTGGAGCATCATGTTTGGAATCAAGCATTTTGGTTTGTTCCTTAAAGTGGTCACCATCATCTGCATGTACATCTTCGCTAATGACGTTGTTCTCATTACCAGTTTTCTGCTGTGTACTAAAGAAATCCAAGCCATGAGAATCTTTGCAAACTGTTGGTGCTTCTGCTCGTTCCCCTTGGCCAACATCCTCCAGCACATTGTCACAACAGTCACTTTGACTCCCATTCTCCTCCTCAACAGATGCCGTATTGACCATGTTCTGCTTCTCTGTTACTTCATGGCTTCCTTCAAGTGCAACAGCTTTTTCAGCAATGAAGGAACAACTATTCTTTTCCAATTGCTCCATTAATATGTCCTCAGTACTCTCGATCATCTGATATTCGGAAGACTGGTCCAAAGGGTTTTTCTCGGCACAGATATCAGAAAGCCAGCTAAGATCTTTTTCAGAGCAGCTGCTGATGTCTGAGTAACAATCAAGACTGGTCATGGTTAACAAAGCAGGATCAAGTGCTGCCTCATATGAATTTTGATCCATCACAGACGACACATGTTTTGAAAGTGTCTGCTCATCCGGCTGATCTTTTAAAGAAAAAGGTGGATTTCTCCCATCATGCCTTAGTGAATCATTGCTTGTCTCCTGCAGAACACTTTCCACCGAGTTCAAACAGCTCAAACCTGATGTGAGGTTTTCTTCAAGGGCTACATCCCTTGATAAGTATCCATCTTCAGTATGATCATCATGATGTCCAAAGCTCTCCTCAGACTGCAATGAAGTATTCAGAAGCTCTGCATCAAGTGAAGACTTGGAATGATGAAATGGATTCTGGCCACATGCCATTGTGGGGTACTCTTAACATTCAGTGAAGATTCGGTAGATCTCCTCTAAGACACAAATTGCACAACATTGGTAAGACATCAGCATTACATTTAAAACACTATTTACAAGAATGAGACAGTGAAACTCACAAAATGGTATCCAGTGGACATCAAAAGGGACAGTTGTAATCCACTTGTTTTAAAACCTGCATAACGAGAAAGCAAGTTACGCATCTCATAAACACATTATTTAATCCTGCAAAAGGGTAAACGGTGCCTAGCAAAAAAAAAAACTAGACCCATTTTAAAATCTTCCAGATTTACGTTTTACCTTGTAACAAATAGAAAATAGGCCACTGCTCAGGTTGCACTGAGTGCAGTGGTCAACATCTCACAGCTCTAGAGACCCTGGTTTGAGGCCCAGCCTCTGCCTGTTTGGACTTTGCGCACCCCCCCCCATCTATCTGCATGGTAAGAAGAATTGGGCTCCCACACAGGCAGGAGGCAGCTTTCCCTATCAATCTCATCTTCAGCAGGAACTCCACCCACAGAGACAAAGGTCATATGCGCAGAGCGAGCATTTCTGCACTGTCTTTGAACAGTTAAACCTCTCGGTTATGATACCATAGCCAGTACGGCTAGTAGTTGGGTGGCCAGATTTAAAATTAAGGGTGAGAGAAGTAAGACCAAGCCCTATCGTGTTCAAAAGGAGTGATAATTAGATAACACGCATATGGAGGTGAAATGCTAGAACCACCTTTGTAAGATTTAACCTCGAGGAGTGAAACTGGTCTAACTTCCACAGAGTATGGGAGCCAAATAAAAGCTTTATTATAAATGGACCAAATCACCTGGGACAACCTGCTGTTATATTTGAAAGGAAAACAATCAATTTGACAATTTTTAAACATATTGTCCAATATCAAATTGAAATATTACTGTTTAGGAGAAGGAATTATCAATGAGAAGCTAATATCAACCAGGGTGGGTACATGGTAAGAAATCGTGGGATTATAGTTACAGGAACTGGCATGAGGCAAGAGCTTACTGTCAAGCAGAAAAATCAGTCTTAAGAGTAAGTACCACATACACAAAGAAAGAAAATGGTCTGCCTTGCAGGTGAACTCTCCAGAGATCTGTGCCTGTTCTCCAGAGATCTCAGAGATGTGTGTTCTGTTCTACTGGATCTACGACATCACAAGAGAACAGGGAACACAAAGGGAACACAGAAATAATTAAATGAGTCGACACCGGTACCTCTGCCACATGTACACTCCCCTATGCCCGTCTCACTGCCCTCCACTAGCATTGACTTATAAATTTACATAACCTCCCTCTCTGTGGGAACTAGACTCAAGCTCTGCTGGGAAAGATGTCACCAATGGCTCTGATTTCATAAAAACCAATAGCGCAAACAAATGGGCAGGGGTCGAAATCAGCTGTTGCCCGTTAGCCTGCGGCAAGTTGAAAACCGACCGGGCAAGCCAAAGTGTTGGGGTGTTTGCCCGGTCGGCAAGTGCCTTTTCAAAAGCAGACTTCATGACAAAACAAATATCGGACAAGTGCAGGTTTTCTTGGAATCTGCAACACTTAACTGTCTTTTTAAAAAGAAACGGTCTTTACATGAAATATTCTTGTTTCTTTTTTCATCCCATTCAAACCTAAGAGCTATCCCCTGTAGCCCCGCCCCATCACAGTGCAAACCTTCAGTGCAAAACGTTTCCCGTTAATTATGTTAATGTATGTACCAGAACTGCAGCGCCACTCTCCACAGCATATTTAATAATTATTTAATATCAAGTTTCCGTTTGCCTGCGCTGTCATTCAATTTGAAAGGTCATTGATAAAGACGAGAGATGCGAGCCACGTGATATTCAGGTCGGCATATTAAAGAACGTTTTTCTCGTCCCGAGGCTACACATGTTAAAATGTGCAAATCTGTGGGCAGGAGAATTCAGAATTAAGAAACATAGGACATGATGGTAAATCGTCCTTTTGTGCCAATAGATGGTATTCACATGAGATATGCCTTGATGTTAAGAGTGGCA
>JAVSBU010296552.1:0-11377 GCA_033118015.1 Loricariichthys derbyi | reverse complement strand
GGAGATATATGGATGCAGTTAGAGAGGATATGGAAGTAGTTGGTGTGAGAACAGAGGATACAGAGGACAGAGTGAGATGGAGGAGGATGACTCGCTGTGGAGACCCCTGAAAAGGGAAAAGACGAAAGAAGAAGAAGACAACTTACGTTCTTAAGACTTTCTTTCATGAATCCGGTCCTTGGAGTGCCAAATGCTAACGCTGAGCGACAAAGCCTGATCGCGGTTGGCATTCTGGTTCGTCTCAACCAATTTAATTGGGATAAAAGTAATCCTCAAACAGGATAGCACTCTCATCAGACTGTTGGCCCAGAGCACAGGTGTGATTAAATTAAAGAATTAAAGCCCAAACTACTAAAACCAGGCCAGACCTACAACAAACTCATGTAGGTAGGCAGCTTTCTTCTGGAATTCATTAAAATGGTCTGGACTGGACCTAATAATGGTCCACTGATGCTCTGGCAACCTGTCCAGGACGAATGAGACTTGGTCATCAGACCTAATGAGACTGAAGTTAACATGGAGACTTTTGTTTATCTCTGGGTTTATTCGTAGCATTTATTCATCGCCTCACAGAGTAAAGAGTTCATTTATCCCTTCATCGATCAAGTTGCCCTAAAGGGGCAGATCCAGCAAAGCAGAAGGTGCTGACCTTATCTTCAGTAGGGTTACCATCTGCTTTATTTGCTGTAAAGACTTTTGGGCGTTAAGTGTAAAAAGGAAGGATCTGGTCATTTGAGATCACTTACAGTAGATGGGCAATGTAGCTCAAGAAGAAAGACTATGCTGGCCTCTGCTGGTCCACCTGCTACATGACAGTTTAGATTGTGGCTCTTTGAACATTGAAAGCTTTGCCCTTTTGCACCTTCTGACATTTAGAACCGATCTGGTGAAAGGTCGTGCGACTAAACGATTACAGCACGGTTTATTACAGGCCCGAGAGCAAATCCGTAAGCAGCAAGGTTCATCAGGGCCATGAATCAGCACCCATATTGTTTGGGTGAGAGTGTGGGCAAAAGGAGGAAGTGCAGTGGAGGAAGGGGTAAAGGTTGAGGGTGTGTTGTTTGTTCCCCTCGCACATATGGAAGTGGTTATAATCCAGAGCATGGTTTACAATGAATTCACGGGAGTGATTAGTCTCTAATCTGGTGTTTTAGAGCCGAACGCAAGCAACTCTGGTGTTTCTGCAGCATACCTTTTTTCTTTACCCCCTCTCACCTCCTTAAATATCTTCTCCTGCTCCTGCCTCCCTCCTGACCAATCCGAACTCAGATAACGTCTCTGGCCTGACACAGCCTGGTATATCAGACAGTGAGGAGCAGCTGGAGCTTGCACGGGCCGGGCCAATGGCTCAGTGGGAGGCGGCGACTGTTCAGGTCTGGCTCGAGCTCGTCCTGGTCATGCCTATGTATGTCCGAGCCTGCTCAGAGAACGTCAAGAGTGGAAAGGTACGGCTCAAACCCACACACCACTGTACGACAGTCCAGTCCCACAGCGGTCTTGCCCGGCAGCACAGATGCTGGCTGGCCTGCGGTTGGTGTGGCATCACTGCTGTGTTTTTGCCGTCCTGCTGTAGGTGCTACTGGGATTAACGGACGAGGATCTGGAGCAAGAGCTGGGTATCAGAAACCCTATGCATCTCAGGAAGCTCCGCTTGGCCATTGAAGACCACCGGGAGGGAGAGAGCAGATCAGGGTAAGAGTAGTTCATAGCCACTCCATCTGGCTCAGGACACAAGGGGGGTAGTTCATTGCAGGACACACATGCTCAGACTGGGCCACTTCAGAGGCGATAGAAAGTATAAGCAATACACTACATGGCCCAAAGCATTTCCACACATCCACACATGCTGTCCATGGCGTACATCCGACTGGTCCCATTGATTATGAGGATTGCCATTGATGTCAGATCCCTGTACCACACCAAACTTGGACTTGGTTTTGAACACTGGGATACTGTCAGGTCAAAAATGCTCAACTCAAGTTGGCGTTACCCCCCTTTGCCCCATTCAGCCATTTAGTGGAATTTGCTTGATTTTATCTCTAATAAACTGATTAGAAACGGCGTCCACATACTTTCGATCACATAATGCATGCTGTGTTGTTAATCTGTAGTCCTGTAACAGCTGACGGACAAATGTTGCCCCCTCAGGCTGTCCAGGGCGGCTGATATAGATCATCTGTGGGTGTGTAAAGCATGGCTGAATGACGTAGGCCTCTTGCAGTATTCGGAGGCGTTTCGGAGCCAGCTGGTGGATGGCAGAGTGCTCAGCTCGCTCACACGCCAAGACCTGGAGACCGCCTTCGGCGTCTCGAACAGAATGCACATCGCCAGCATGTTAGCAGGCATCCAGCTTCTACAACTCCTAGGCTTCAACAGAGAGGTAATTAAGATGGACCAACCTTCGGATGACCTGTTTATTTAGGTGGCTTGGTTAATTCTATGGACCATTCAGAAATTATTGACTGCACCGTCCTGTACGGGGTCGATGCCCATCTCACTGCCAGATAGACCCTGGCTTCATTTATTGATAGCGAACCAACAATAAGCAAGACTTTAGCAGTTCGATTTCCCAGATCAAGTTAGCAGGTGACACTCGAACCTTAGTGTGTTATAGACCCCATGTTACCTGAGAGCCAGTTTTTAATTGTTGTCTGCTGTAATCACACACAATGCATGGCTTATTCGTTTAAGATCTATGAATTCACGCCTGTCTACATTTCTAAGGCGCTGCAGGTTCGGCGAGTGCAGTGTGAACACAAGGACCTTGACCCTGTAGTTTGGACCAATCATCGCGTTACAAAATGGATCAGAGACATCGAGCTGAAGGTAGGACGAACTACCAAGGCTGACACATTGATTTTGTGGCCACTTTATCAGTTAAATCCACTCCAATAAATGGTCCAAGCCCCAAATACCCTCAGAAACCCAGACTTTTTCAAGAAAAGCACTTACTACAAGCCTTTGTCAACGTTTTTTTTTTTTTTTTTCCTGAATCTGGCAAACCACATTCAACCCACATTTAGAGTGGTTGAACGAGTGATGAATCACGATTTGAGTTGGAAAGTGATGCTTATTTTTTGATGAAAGACCCAGTGAGACATTTCACTGTCTCTAAGACAGATAAGCATGGAGGAAGAGGTGTTTAAAGAAAAGTCAATTCATGCTTTTGAGATGCAAGAAGGGCTTCCCACAAACACCGGACATTATCAAGCTCATGTTTGTCTTGGTCAAAATCCAGATTTAAACCCAATAGAAAGAATTTGGCCTCACATTAAACACTAACTAGCTGGAGAGGAGAAATCCACTACTGTGGAACAATTGCAATTCTTGCTTAGTTTATTAGTTGCTAATGAGTTGTAGTCGAGACCATTAATAGTGTCACACCCATTTTTAAGCTTATTGATTGCATGTCTTCTACAACTTTACAGAAGATATCCCTTCTTAATAAGATTAAGGCGTGGTCACCACTTGGGAACTAAATCATTAAGCTATAGAAACGACTTTGTAAAAGCAGGAACATTTAGCTGTAGCCACAGTTTAGTAACATAAGGCAGGGGACATAAGGGATTTACTGATAGCTTATGTAAAAAAGTTAAGGTTTCAGCTTAGGTTCAGGTTTAAGGCTTTGATCTTAATATTTTAACAGGTCTGCCATTTAGAAACACTGATAAACGCGTTAAAAAGTCGAGTCGTGCCTTACTTTTATTAAGAAGTGGTGTCATCAGCAGGGCTCTGTATATTTCTACTCAAAATGAGTATGAAATTCTAATTTTCAAGTACTAATGCTACATACCAATTACCCATTTTAAATAGTCTTAGTCCAGTTCATTTATCTTCTTTCAAGAAATAAATACCAGGATTAGATTCAAATGCTCTGATGTAACTTTTCAGAAACCGAGGGTATAACAACCCCAAATCAGGAGTTGGGGTGGTATGGAAAATCAAAAAAAAAAAAAAAAAAAAACCACATACACAATGTTTCTTACATTTTCTTTTATTTTTTTTACATTTCAGACAAAATCATGTTTTTTTAAATATCCATTCCTGCATTACAGGCCTGCAACACGTTCCAAAAAAAGTTGGGACAGGAGCAATTTAGGGCTTAGTAATTAATAAAAAAATAAATAAGGATGTGATTTCAAACAGGTCATTTAGTAGAAAAGCTTCGTCTTCATTCTTCTTCTTCTTATTCTTCTTTCGGCTTTTCCCTTTTCAGGGGTCTCCACAGCGAGTCATCCACCTCCATCTCATTCTGTCCTCTGCATCCTCTGTCCTCACACCAACTACTTCCATGTCCACTCTAACTGCATCCATATATCTCCTCTCTGGACTTCCTCTTCATCTTTTTCCTGGGAACTGCATTTCTATCCAAAAGCAGTATCCACAAAAGGTGGATTGTCTTTGAGGAGCAGAGCCAGGCAGAAGATCTCCAGTTCTGATCTCCAGTTTTGAGCTCCAGAACATTTCGTTTTGCTCATTTGGCATTGTCAAATAATTGTTCAAAAATGCATGCAAAAGGTGAAGGCAGCTTGTGTTGCTCTAAAATCTGTGTAATTTTTGGGTACCTGGGACTGTTACAGGCCTATGACTACAATCACCTGTTTGAAGTCACATCATTATTTAGTTTTGACCTTATTACTAGCCATAAATCGCTGCCATTCCAACTTGTTTTGGAAAGTCTTGCAGGCGTGAAATTCAGGAATGGATGTTTATTAACAAAGATAATAAAGCTGAGTAAAAAAATATATGAAATATTTTGGGTTGATGCTGTGTGCAGTGAAATAAAAGCCACAGTAAATGCATCTTCTACAACAGTTCATACGTTTTCACAACAAGAGAGAGAGAGAGAGAGAGAGAGAGACAGGGAAAAGGCTTTGTTTGCAGCAGTGCACTAGACATAACACATGCTCACAACAACCTAAAACTCCCAAATCCTAAAGTCTGAGCTGTGCAGTTCTGTTCCTCCCAACAAGAGGGTGTCTGGGAGAAAGTAGTCGTGCCAGATGAGTGGGCCATAGTGACGTTGGTGGATTAAGCATACCTGGTGCTGGGTGACGGCTCTCTGCGATGTGGGTGTTTCGTGTAGGTTTGAGGGCTGGAGGCAGGTACATTCGCCCAGTTTCCCACTTAGTTAGAAGGCCCTTGCCTTCTGTTGTACTTTCTGACTCACACTTTCTCTGCCGCTTAGTCATAGCAGCAGCGATCGCACTCACTTCATGCTGCGCGCTGCGAATTAGGTGGGTGGCAAAAGTCAGCCATTGACAGCAGCCTCTTCTGAATGCCATGTAGATGTTATGTTTAATTGTCACTGGAGTCACTCGATGCTGCAAAACTCTTGGGTGTCCACATTCGCAATATTACCCTTTACAAATACAATAGGTTGATGATTAGTGGCTTCGGCTATTACAGCCCCACCCATGACTAAGTGCATACAGTAAAGCAAACACTGGAAGAAGAACATAATGGTTCAGTAGATAGATTAGAATGCAATCTAAGTGCACTTGTTCTGTTCATAGCACTGAGTACACCTAATGATGTCCGTTACCGATGTGCTTTGGTCACTCTGCTCTGTACAGGAGTACGCCGATAGTCTGCAGAACAGCGGGATCCATGGTGCCTTGATGGTTCTCGATCCCTCCTTTACTGTTGAAAGCATGGCCAAGGCCCTAGGGATCCCGAAAAACAAGCACATGATCCATCGGCACCTGTACGAGCATATGAAACTCCTCTTGGATCCTGCATGGTCAGTCTGCCTTCAGTCACACAGGTGATCCTCACATTGTCACCAGTACAGGACTGCATTTAGTTACAGACACCCTTATCCAGTGCTTTGTATTCTTCTTAGTAGACGTTACCTCATGGCCCAAGACTGTCATCCAACTAAATCCTCTTAAAAATAGATGTAGGTTAATCCATTATGACATCCAAAAACAAAGACGTCCAAAGACGTCAAAAACCATAAACTGTCCTGCTCATACCCCAAATCAAACACATGCTTTAGAAGTTAAAACAAGTACTGTATGATCTATACGTTTATCTTTTCACCCAGTTACAGTTTAGCTCAGCGGTTAAGGTTCTGGGCTACTAATCAGAAGGTAACGAGCTCAAATCCCGACTCTGCCAAGCTCCTACTGTTGAGCCATTGAGCAACTGACTTTCAACTGCTCAGCTCAGTTCTGGATGAAGTCCAATTTATCCCTTTAACGCTCTTTATAATTCAGCATTTTCTCAAAGCAGCTTTACAATTATCCAGGCCCAGAGGCCTAAGTGAGCAAGCCTAGAGCTGCAGTGGCAAAAACTCCCTAAACGTTACAAGGAAGAAAGTTTGGGAGAACAAAAAACCTTCAAAAGGACCCAACATCCTTGGGCTACTTGAATGTTATATGTGAAAGGGCACCTGATAAACTGAGGAGGCCTGTTTTTTGACTCATAAAACAGCAAAAGTCATATCACAGTACGACCTCGTGCCATATTTACCTTGGCAGTGGTCCATTTACCTGTCCTTATACAGCTGCATGCACAGAAACCACCCCTATGCGGCACAATCAGCACATGTGCTGGGAAAATGCTGGAACTTACCCTTTGCTATCATTATTCCTCCCACTTCTAGTTAGCACCCTCCTCCAAAAGCTAGCCAATCCGCCCAATGGTGCTGCACGTACCGCGGTTTAAAAAAGACGCAGTGTCTGGTTTCATTAGCCTCAGAAGGAGCATGTGGTTGCTCTCAGCCACCCAGAATAGCAGCAACAGTGAAGTAATGCAGCCTATTAGTGGGTGGGGAAATGGCAACTGCAGGAAAAGAGGGGAAAAATTTAAGTGAGCGTGCTCAGTGAGATGTTTTTATTTAATGAGACTAAAGTAATGCTCATTGTACTTTCTACCTCAACACAGGGCCAATCAGAAACAGTGTTACAGCAGGAAGGACAGAACTCCTACCCACTCCCCGGTCTCCACTTGCTGCTACACTGAGCACAGGCTGCCCCTCAGACCAAACTCAGGCAAGGTAAAGAGGGACGTCCGTAGTGATAAATCACTGTCATATATGAGTACCAGAATGAATCTGTTTTCCAGAGCTCCCCACGGTTCAACCCCAAAACGACTGGCGGACGAGAACGAAGTTTGCACGAGTACTGCAAGTCCTCGCCCAAGGAGGAGAAAACCAAGGCTCTTCCAAAGTCAAAAGGCAGCCCCCTGCATGCCTACACCAGCATGGAGGTCACTAACATCTAAAAGCAGCAAGCGACAAAAGACTTCTCACCCGAGCATCCTCGTTAATGCCACTCACAGTGGAGCTGGCACATGCACCCACATTCCATTCCTTGCTTGAACGCATCCTCCAAAATCAACATCGTCTCGCGTGAAGCACAGTGGGGGTTGGGTACTGCGATGCAACGGGGATATCAGCCACAGACTAAACAAACTGCAGCTGTGTCTCAAGTCACAAATCTAAGCTTCTTCTAGATTATACATAGGATGTACATGTGAGATCAAATCAAGAAAAATGTTGGGATGGTATGGAAAATGCAAAAAAAAAATAATTCAGGCCTGCAACGCAACCCAACCAAGTTAGGAGGAGGTTATTTAGGGCTACTCATCTTGTAAAAATAATAATGTGATTTCAAACATGTGATTATAATCATGATTTGGTTCAAAGTATTGGAGTCTTTAAAGAGCAGAGATGGGCAGATGATCTCCAGTTTATCAACAAAGGTGGGAGAAAACTTTAAATATTTAAAACAATGTTCCTCAAAGAATGATTAGATTGGATTTACATTTTTCTCCCTCTACAGACTGCAATATCATTAAACAATTCAGAATCTGGAGGAATTTCACCCTAAACTGAAGAGCTGTGACTTGGATCCCTCAGATGGAATTAAATCAAGAAGCGTCATTCATCAGTAGCTGATAGAAGCACATGGGCACCGGATTACTTTATCAAACCTTTATCAAGATATACAATACAGAGTTACATTCACAAACCCCACTTACAACGTTAGTGTGCTAAAAATAAGCCTTATGTTATTTCTCTGGGCTCTGAGGCATCTGGGATGGACCTTCACCAAGTGGGAATGGGGATTATAGTCAGTCTAATCAGTGTCCAGATATTTTTTGAAAGAAAAAAATGGACACTGTGAAAAGGAACCATCCATTACATCTATGGTGTTTAGCAGATGCCCTTATCCAGAGCAACTTACAATTATACAGTCTTACAATCCAAGCAATTGTGGGTTAAGGGCCTTGCTCAAAACACAATGGAGTCTGTTTGCCGGAGGTGGGATTTGAACCCTGGCCCTTCTGGTCCCTAGTCCAACACCTTAACCGCTAGGCTACCACAGTCCCCATCCAGACTCTTATCAGCAACAAGTACGGGGGTACGGGATCGAGTCACGGTCCTCTGCAAAGGTCACTTACACTCCTGTGATGCAGCATTAATGCAGAAAACTGAGATTATAGAGGAACATAAGCTTTAACAGGGACATCCATGCAAAACAAGCCAAACCTGAAAAAGGTAGGCCTGAACTACGTAAATCCCTGACAGCCCTCCTTTTGAGGAGCATAGTTCTTAAATATGTCTATCCTTTTATAACACATTTGTTAACAAACTACAGATCCTCTGCCACCTTTGCCCCTCAAAGCCTTTTGTGGAAGCTGCTTTTGAACAGAATCATGTTAACAATCACCTGTTTGAAATAACTGTCGTTTCCTAGCACTAAATTGCTCCAGTCCCAACTTTTTTGTCCAAGTGTTTTGCAGATTTGAAATGCAGGAATGGATTTTTATTAACGTGACATCCCAGCTTTCTTTGATATACAATTGTATGTGCACAGATAATTAGAACTATAAGGACAATGGTGGAACGTTTTAAGCACATTTATTATACATCTCCATGCCTCCACAGTGATGAAATGTTCTAGAATTGCATATGTCCCAAAAATATGTACTAAATGCTAAACAAGATGTTATTGATGCTATACTAATTCTGTATATTATGCAGCCTAAATCCTGCTGGTAGGGATTTTTCCAGTCCTCTAGTGGCTTTTTAATCCAAAAAGCTGCACAGACTTTGAATGCATGGAGGTTATACGTATATGTGCAATCACACAGCTGGTATGACCACAGCTTAAGAGTCCAAGACTGCATTAAGAAAAGTGATTTGGTTTGGGTTGGGTGATTATGTTGTGTTTTGAGTGTAATTTCTGTACTGAATTGTCTTTATTGTTGCATTTTGCACGAGGTCAGGCAAAAGTGCTCAATAAAAATTTATAGATTTCTACTAATTAAAAATAAAGAATTCATAGGTTGATGGTAACACAGGCCTCCTTACATAAGCTCGTCTTGCCCCGACTGTGGGGGGTCCTTGGATTACAGCAGGAAGAAGGAACCCAGCTGCACATCTCCTGCAGGTTTGGCTGTCAACGTGCAGCTAAAATCAAAACCAGATGGTTCGAGGTCCGCCTCTTATGTTTAACCCGAACCCATCGTAGTGCTCGGGATTGTTAGTGCTAGCCTTGGGTTGCAACAACAACACAGATTGGGTGTGCGAGGTGTGTTTTGAATACTCCAAATGCCACAGCAAACCGCTCATCTCATCTTAAAAAGATGAAAATAAACCCCCATATAATGTCTGTTAGCTCTTTTTTCTGTTGATGTCTGCTAAGATGTTTATGCTTCCCGGGCCTGATCTGAACCTCAACTCACAAAAGCAGCAGCCACATTACCGTGAGCGTGGGAAAGGGCTCGCACTAAATCTTAACGATGCTTTCACGGTCTGTAATTTCCTCGAGTTGGAAGGTTTGTTCGCATGGAGAAGAACCAATGTGCATTTTCACCAACAAACCAGGTGGCAGGTTAACAGAGGATTACGGAACTCCCTCCAAGTAAGAACCACCAAGTAAGTATTGCCATTGAATATGAAGAGGAAAGCAACACAGTAAACGTCCCTGAACTGAATGGTTTAGAAAGCACTCCCTTCCCATTTAAGCCTTGGACCAGTCAGCAGTGCAGAGATATTTCAACTTAAAACTGGATGCTATTCATTCTCATATATTTAGAACCGCTTAGAATGTTTAATGTTGCACAGTGAACAAATCGCTGTTTCATTACTGATTCATGAGTTGATTAGCCATTATTTGTTATTAGCGTTATTTGACCTGTGCAAGCTTAATGTTGTCCTACTTTGTTCTACTAAAAGATGATATTGAGGTAAAGGCTCTAATTTCTTCTTCACCAAACCTGCTGGACTTGTCCTGTATGGATTCTGCTTTGTATACGGGGAGTTTTCAAGTCGAAACAAGAAAGGGATTCCCAAAAAGTCAGAAAGCAATTCTCAAGTATTACATTTTATGCTTCAATTTCCTTCACTAGATATTAGAGGGATTGAATCAAGCCATCAAACAAGCCAGATCCTAAAACATTATTTAGCAGTGTGGTAACCATTCTGAATTTTTTCCTGGAATGGACCATCTGATTGATCATTTAGACTGCCAGATGGTAAAACATGACTTTACATGATTTATTTCCATTCCTCCGGCGTCCAACGATGATTAGGCTTGTGTGCACCAACAGAATCCAAGAAGGAACTCTGGAAAGACACTAACGGCACCGATGATTACCGCTGTGACATATAATCTGTAGGAATCAGGGAAAGCTCCTCTATCTACATACTCTGGTTAAGACTGTCAGGCACTTCCCAAAACTGGTTGGTACAGGCTATTATTATTATGGTTTTGGAAGTACAAGTACTAGAAGTCGTGTCAGGTTTTTATGTGTCACCCCTGGCACAGAGGCAAGACCAGACACATTCTAGTCAGAGCCAGTAGTGTGGTACTACTCCTGGATAATATTGTGGAATCTACACTTTTTGAGTATTCACTCAGCTTTTGTTTAACTTTGTAGCAAATAAAATCATAGACATAAAAAAATATTGTTTTATTTTTAGGGAGTTCCATCTAGATGAAGAGTCTCCCATCAATACAGTCCCAGGCCATACCCAATCTTTTTCTATTCAGACCGTCACACATGCAGGAAGATCTACTTCCAGGAGAGCAGACCCAGTCAGGTGCCTGTATTGCATTTTGAATGGGACTTGAGATTTATTTAAAAAATAATAATTTTGACCAAATGTGGGTTTGTGTCCCGATACTATTGAACACATGGGTTTGTGTCCCAATACTTTTGGCCACATGTGGGGTTGTGTCACAATACTTTTGTCCACATGTGGGTTTGTGTCCAAGTACTTTTGGCCATTTGTGGGTTTGTGTCCCAATAATTTTGACCATTTGTGGGTTTGTGTCCCAATAATTTTGACCACTTGTGGGTTTGTGTCCCAATACTTTTGACCACATATGGGTTTGTGTCCCAATACTTTTGGCCACAT
>JAVSBU010296446.1:0-11377 GCA_033118015.1 Loricariichthys derbyi | reverse complement strand
ATTATTATACAATAATTATATAATATAACAATTATTCAATATTGCCATTATTTTCTGTTTTCTATTTTAAATATCATTATTGTCTTTGGAATTTAGATATACTGCTTATTTTACTTATTTGCTTAATAATATATTATTTTATTATTGCTATTATCAACCATTTATTCTTCTTATTATTATTAGTATTATTATATTACACTTTTCAGCTATTTTACTTAGTGTTTATTTATGATTTTACTATATATTATTGCTATTATTATTATTATTATGTCTTTTCTATTTTTTCAATTACCATTATTTTCTTTCATTTTTACCCTTTTAAGCTACTTTAGTTATTTAATAATTTATGTTTTATTAGTTATTACTGCTATTATCATCATCTAAGTTTTTACCATTTTCAGATACTTTTAATAATTTTAAATCTTTATCAGTTTGATAGTGTTATGTGGTTTTATAAAATCTCTGTTTTATTGCTTCCTAACTTTTTTTATTTCTGACATTCTATAATTAACTCCATGATCAATTTTTTAAAAAATAAAGTTTGATTGAAATAAAAAAAAAATCCACACATTAATCTGGTCCTAAGTTTATTGTCTTATTTATTTTCTATATTTACAAACTTGTTTGTTCTTGTTTTGTCCATACATTCGTGTTTGCTTTTGATTTTTAAGGCACGCACCAAAAATTCTTGGCCTACACGTTTTGAGCACACTGAGCGCTTATGTTTATTTAGTTAAGAGGTTTTTAGTGCATTTCTAGTTTGTACATAAATATTACTATTAATAATTATTATTAATAATAATAATAATAATAATAATAATAATGATGGTGGTGGTGGTGATGATAAATAATGGTGCTGAACATAAAGAACATTCCAAATAAAACGCTCCAATAAAAAGCCATAAATAACATAGGAACAGGACGTTTGATTTATAGTGGAACAAACAAAAACTAAAAAACAAGAAATAAACCTTATTGTAGGCTGACACTGAGTAATGGCCTTTATATTCGCACAGGCTCTCTCACTGCTCTCGCATTCCTGCCCTAATCTGAGCTTTAGTGCCTCGTTCCTCTTGCTGTCTCTTTTTTACTCTCTTCATTTCATTCTTCCCTTTTTCCCCCAGATTCTCTTCATATATACTGTATGTTTATGGCCCTTTTTGCTTCCCAGTACGCAGACGGTTAGAGAACTCGATATTTTGAGTCAGATTTATTTATTACTAAGGGAAACAAGGCTGCATTCAGAGCCAAAGACAGTCAAGAAATATTAGGAACATGTTTTATTTCTTGAAGTTTGAAGGCTCTATTTATCTGAATCTAGAATAAACCTGAGATTTTTCAGAAAAGGGACCGTGGTGATCCACCGAAACACAGCAACACGAATCACCTCCAGCTACCTTTAAAATAGCAGCATCACTCTAATAAAAGGCCTTAAACCAGAACAACGGACCTCGTAAATTTTACAGAACGTCTGCCAAAAGTGGCAGGGACGGTCAAAAGTACCCGAGTATGTCCTCCACTTAAAATGCTCCGGGTGCGAGGGGTTAAAGTGACATGTGGAGGTTAACTCAGAGGCTGATTTATGTGAACTGAAGGGTGGAAGTTGGAAACGTCATGGTAATTAAAGGCTTTATGCAAAGGCCGATCTCCACGTGGTCCGGCAAACACAAGAAATGCACACTACAACTCCCAGCACTCACCAAGCACCGGCAGCTACGGCCCCAATCAGGGCTGACAAGGGACACCTGTTTCCATGGCTATATAAGCCACCCCTCAGCAGTGACCTCTGTTACAACCTTAATAGGCACCGTGCTTTTTATGCCGTGAGACCGCTAGCCATTAGGCTAGTCCTGTTACCACGTTAATAGCCATTATTCTACGTGACGCTAGGCAGTTAGCCTAGCCACCGCTTTTCCCCATTTTCTTTGTGGTTATCACCACCTACCTCTCTGTACATCCATAGGCAGCACTCCTGTCGCGAGGTCCCAGGAACAGCAGGTAACCTTTGTAGAGGGTTACTGGTAGGGGGCACCCCGAGGTAACAACACCACCACTAGGTTCACTAGGGCTGCCAGTCCCTTGCCCGTATTTGTGTTCCGCCTTCTGGTGTTCTCCGTTGCCACCAGCTCATGTTTTTCCCCAGATCAGCTTCACTCTGGGTCTTTTCGACTTGCTTTTTGCTGGCTTTTTGCATGCGCTCCCCCCAGTGGCTGTGTGGCACGTCAATAAGACGTTTGCTCTTCACCCACACAGTGTACATTTGATCCCCGCTATGGACAGACTTTTTCTTTGAGTTCTTTTGCCCTCCTATGACACCACGCTGGCGTCACTACCCATCACGTCCACTGCGCCACGCTATGCCCTCTTCTCCTCTCTGGTCCCCTTTGAAGCTACCAGGCACTCGAGATCTGCGCTTAGGTCCTCCACTAACTCATCCCCTCATAAACGTTATACTGCTTATTCCTGTTATAAACGTCTCAAATCTGCTACAGAGAGGTGTTCAAATCAGTCGGCCAGGGAGCGGTAGGAGACAAAGCACGGGATGTTTTATCATTAATTATACAGAGCCACGATCTGAAAATTAAGCCACGTGATATGATCGAACATGAGTCCAATTCCAATTTCAACAAAGGAGTCTAATAATAAACGATTTAACTCCTTGATCAGGCATTTAGAGGGACAAGTGAGAACAGGGAAAAAAATAAATTACCAAATAAAATCAACCATTCATCCACCAGAAACCGGCATAATTATTAACAAAAGGCCTCAAGATAACAACATGGCACAACTGCTTCAGAAATCGGCACCGAAAAGGACGAAGGGTGTAAAAACGAGGGTGTTTAGAAACACTGTTTTTTTTTTTGCCTGACTGTCGTGAGCCGCTCAGTGCAGGAGCACACCCAGAGTGCACCAGCAGGTGGTGCAACAGTGGCGTTGGAGGACCATTACATATAAAGATCTCAGAGTGTGATAAAAAAACTTCTATTTCTGTGTTACTGAAACAAAGGAGAGGTCACTCCCTCAGCCTGTCACTCCCTCTCTCTTTCCCCTTACAGATCAGTCTCATTGCCTCCATGACGGCCCACTACACTAAAATCAACACCCCCCCAAAATAAATAAATAAATAAATAAATAAATAAAATAAATAAAATAAAATAAAAAATTAAAAAATTTTAAAAAAATCACTCCAACCGTTCAATGACCTGATCAAACACCTAAACAAGTGTTTGTGTTGGGGACTCCAGCAGGTTCATTTAAACACCACAAAGCTCAGTAACGTAACGTAAATAAATTGGTACCTCGAGATACGAGCGGCTCCACATATGAGTTTTTCGAGATACGAGCCGCGGCTCGAGCAAAATTTCTGCTCTAGATAAGAGATCAGTTCCAAGATACGAGCCGAGCTTCAGGACAACACCGATAGTTGAGTAAAGGCAGCTGACGAGTTCATCACACGTTTCGCTGACCTCAACAAGGAAGGTAGCTACATCCTCCAACAAATCTTAAACTGAGATGAGATGGGGCTGTTTTGAAAGAAAATGCCCCGTAGGACTTTCATAAAAGCCGAGGAGAAGAAGATGCCAGGACATAAGCCAATGAATGACCGACTCATCCTTACATTGTGGTCAAATGATAGCAGTGACTGCAAAGTCAAGCCACTGCTTGTTTACCATTCTGAAAATCCTCAAACATTCAAGATGCACAAGATTTAGAAAGAAAAACTGCAGATTATGTGGCTTCAGCACTTTTCAATGACCAGGCTTCTCCACAAGGGGACGCTCTACCTTATGGACTCTCACGCTCTACCTTACGATAAACCGCTATATCTTAAACAGCTCCGCTCTACCATAAAAACCACAAATCACTTATCACAAAAAAGTGCTGGTTTAGTTTACTCATGTATATGTTTCATCTGTGTATAACTGTCTTTTTATTAATTAAAAACATGTATGTGTTCATAATTTAGGATATTCTGGGTACTTGTCAGAGGGCTGGATCTGATTAAATCTATTTCCTTTATTTTAAATGGGGAAAATTTGTTTGAGATATGAGCTGTTCTACTTACGAGCTCGGCTCTGGAACAAATTAAACTCGTATTTCGAGGTACCACTGTACTGATAACAGCTAGCGCCGCGGCCGTGCGGTTGTACCGATGTCGCTGTTAACATAAAGTAAATTCTGATAATGTAAAAACCAATAATGGCTTATGCCATAGCCATTCCATCGTAGCAACGTCCCTGTTAACGTACCGTAAATAACGCTAACAGCTTATGCCGCGGCCATGCGATTGTAGCAACGTCCCCATTAACGTACCATAAGTAACTATAATGGCTTACACTAAGGCTGCACGATCGTACCAACATCCCCGTCAAGATATCATAAATACCGGTAACGGCTGAGACCATGGTCGTCCGATCATACTGATGTCCCCGATAACATAGCGTAAACACCGAAAATAACTTAAACTGCAGCAGTGCAATCGTACCAACGTCCCTGGGATCTTAGGTAAAGAGACACCTGACCTGTCAAGGGCTTCATCTGGCAAACGCTATAAAACCACAGTTACAACTGTTAGTGAAAAATAGATGGGCAGTAAGAGTTTAACCCACAGATTTATCATCACTGTAAAATAAAAATAGACACAAAGCACTTTTACAGAGTAAAGCGTTTAAATAGTGCTTACACTGAGCCCCCCCATACCCATACCTGTCGCTCTCTCTGCTCTCTAAATCTGATTTTCAGTCTAGCTGTCGCTCTCTCTCACTCTTCCCCTCCATCTCTCTCTCTCTCTCTCTCTCTCTCTCTCTCTCTGTGTGTATCAGTGAGAGTTAAGTCTTTCGGAGCATCAGTACTCGGTGACTCCACAGTCCATCCTCTTTGTCTCTCTCCCCATAGCAGAAGATGAACAGATGACCAAATGAATCTGAAGATAAGAAACAGTTGATGGATTTAAAGGAAAATGCAAGCGCTCTTTCTCTTCACCTGTCTGTGCGGCTGCATCTTCACTAGAGGTATTTTTTTTCAATTCACTAAACGTTGTACGAATAATTAATTTAATAAACTTCGTGCTCCACTCAGGAGCAGAGCGTAGGATTTCAGAGTACAATAACAAATGCACTTCACTTTTATTAAACATGTTTGAATAAAACCAAAGGGTTAGAAAAGGGCAAAAGGCACTTTTTAAATCTTCATACCTGTATGTGACACCCGACCCGGCCAGAGGGCACCACGAGGGTTGTCACGGTCCATTTATCTGCCAGCTGTCCAGCTGGCATCGCTGCTGGATGTAGAAACAACTGTGAAATAAACATTGTGAGTTATTACAGCACATTATGGCTGCATTAAACTGGAAAGATCCCTGTCGCCCCCTTGTGGTTATCTGTATGCACTGCAGCACAATTATTCCTCTTTGTTAAATAACTACTTAATCTCGCGTCTCTAGAACGATTCATAACCACTGCTCTAACCAGAACAATAAAAACAACGATATTAATGCTTATACCGTAAACATAATCGTATAAAACTGTAAATAACCAATCACGTTACACATAAAATAACGAGTAGGTCGTAATTTAGTGCATGAATTGTTTAAGGCTGTATAATAATCTCCACAGAACCAGAACTACAAATTAGGCCAGATTATCAGTAGTGTAGTGGTGTGGATTAAACACTGGATTAAACGTGTACGGAACACTAATGGAATTTAACCTCCAGTTTGTCCAGCTCACGTGGTCAGACTTTAAATATGTATAAAATAAAGCTGAGAAGATTTAATCTTATTTCCAATCACGAATTCCGATCCAGGTAGCTAACAAACACCACAAACCAACTAATTCATAATTATAAACACCACAGACCTTTTTGCCTGGCTGCTTAACGGAACTTTTATTTTTGACCGGCTAATAACTGACACGGTCCGATATGAAGGTCTAATCCATGCAGAAATCTAACGAATGAGAGATTTAAACAGTCTAACCTTTATGAAGCAGCTAATCCTCTCAGTCTCGCTCTCTCTCTGAGGTAACCATTAGGCTCCGCCCCAATCCGCGTGCTCAACACTACACAGTGCATTAATTATTACACACTGCTAAGTATGTAAGTGTGCGGTTTTGAACACAGCCTCACATTTCCCCGCCTTTTAACTCCACGTGCAAGCTCGAGACCTTAAGTTCCTCACAGGAAAATAAAACCACTCATATCAACTCTAAAACTGCTTTTGTTTTTATAACCACTGATATCAGTTTTTATAGGACATATCAACCTAATACTACTTTTAAACATCTTTATAGGAACTTCTCTTGGCCTAAAACTGATTTCCTGACCATTGGAACTTCTCATATCAAACTATAATTAATTTTATGATCTTTATAAACTCAGATATTAACCCTTAATGTGATTTTATGATCTGTATAGCCAAAGTTATCAAACCTAAAACTGATTTTATAGTTAACCTCAGTGATTTTATTCTTTATAACAACTTACATCACTTTAAAACTGATCCTATTGTCTTTATAACCACAGATATCAGCCTAATACCAAGATATGCTTATCTTTATTTTATATATTTCAATATTTTATTTCCTGTCACACAGATAATGCAACCCCTCTGATTTTGTTTTAGAGCTTCATACCTGGTATTTCTGGTCAGAATAAAACCAGCTAGTTTTTGATGATTCCATTAGAAGTGCACAGTAACACAAAAATTCTGTCTGGTTATAAAGGTGCTTTCTGAAGGGCTAAAGCAGTGGACAAAAACAATTTACAAGAATACAAGATTTCAGAGTGTTATCAAGAAGAGGAAAGTGTACAGTGCCATCAATACCTTACCAAGATCGGGTCGTCCTTCCAAACTTGGACATCTGAGCCAAGAGGGAAGCTACCAAGAGGTCACTGATAATTTAGAAGGGCTTTTAAGGGTTTATAAGCCCAGTCTCGTTTGTGCTTTTGGTGCCAAAAGGTTTTACGGTCAGATGGAACAAATACTGAACTTTTTTGGACAGAACTACAAGTGAAACATTTGAGATTGTTTATTTTCATAGGGTATGATCATACTAATCTATGAATAATGTCAGTCATGTGAAACCAGCAGTATCATCTTTATAATAAGTAACACTGGAAAAAGAAAACGACTCTGTCATTACAGCCAGATAAAACTCGATTTTTATTAAAAGTTTTTCCTGTCTGTGTCTCAGTTTGTGTATCTGTGTGTGTTAGTGTGGCCATTGCAGATGCAGTGTTATCAGTGTGAGGAGACGTTAATGAATAACAACTGCTCGGCTTCAAAGTTCATTGTGAATTGTACGGCCAATATTCAGGACGCCTGTCAGAAAGAGGTGATGGTGGAAACCCATGGTAAACACACACACACACAAACTTAAAAGTTGATTTTATTATCTTAAATCATGGATATTGACCTAGAACTGATTTTATCTTTAAAAGCAATTGTATACACAAACAACTAATTTTATTTTCTTTATAACAACTGAGTCAATCAGTTTTAAATTGACATCAGTGGTTATAAATAAAATGAAATCAGTTTCAGATTGATATAAGAATACTTCTCCTTAGAAACATTAATATAAACCTAAGTTATTGAGAGTAGAGTTGAACTCTTAACTACAACAAGCTAATGTGACTTTTAATCTATAAATGGGGACATATGACATTGATGTCCCATAATCCTTTGCTGTGAGCTGTGCAGAGGTACGGCGTTATCTGTGAATAAGGGAATTAAGCAGATCTGAAGTGGCTGATTTAGAATCTTAACCCTCACTGCTCAGCTCTTACAAGCTAATTTTTAGGGATTAGAATGAGAGCTAGATTATTTATTTATGAGGATCTTTCCTCACTCAGCCTGTTGTTAATTACTTGCACTGATGGAATATAAATGTCTCGTTAATATTATTCACGCCCCGTGACCGTGTGTGCAGGAGTGAAGTACAGGAAAGCCTGCGCTTCCTACGCCACGTGTCTGATCACCTCGACCGGGTACCAGCGCTTCTGCTCGCCGGGCCGAGTGGGCTCCGTCTGCATCAGCTGCTGTAACACACCGCTGTGTAATGGCCCGCGACCTCCGCACCCACACTCTGGGGGGCACAGGCACACACACCACCTACCCACCGCCCTCCTCCTCCTCCTCCTTACTATGGACCAAAGTTAAAGCAGCAGCTGCATTACGATGAATAAAGTGTGCTGTTCAAGATCTGAGGGCCTTTTAATGCTTTAAAATTCTACAACCACGTCGATACGATACTGTACTGCTCTATCGGTACCGTTCTGGCACCGACGGGTCATTCTCACCCAGAGAATGAAGACAGGGCATTCAGAACCGCCTCAGTAAAGGACTAAAGAAGCGCAGATCACATTTCATCACAGTTTATTGTTTGTTTCTGCTAAAATATGGCAAAACTAACTGGCAGTAACGAGGGATCATTAGTCAAAGAACCCAAATAAGCAGGTTCATTAATTATGTCCTAATGTGAGGCATAACAAAACACCCTAATCAGTCCCAAAATATTACAAGTAAGATAGTATTGGCAAGTACAGAGACTGTAAGAATAATACTAATAATAAAATTTAAAAATGCAGAATAAAGAACTTCATAATTTCTTTTATCAGAAACAAATCAGCGTTTGGCAAACTAAAGATTTAATCCTATTAATTATTAAGAGTTGCGTCGTACCTCAATCCCCCTCTGTATTTACAATAAAAATTAGCTTTATCGTTATATCTATGAGATCACAGTCTAGTACTAAATAAAAAAAAAAAAATGTTCAAACATCAGCTTCAACCAAAACAAATTAAGACACCGGCGCAAAGTACAAACTCAAAAAGACCCCGTTTGTCGGTCAGCTGACAGATAAAGCCCAGACCCAAACGCTCGTTGTTCAGTTTCATCACAAAGTTTATTTCTTCTCCTTCTTTTTGTCCTGGGAATAAAAGCAAAAACGAGCCACAAAGATTAAAAGTAAAGTAACAGATGAGCAGTATCATTAAAAAATATACATATGATTTAAAATATGTTTAAAGTCACACCGACTGCTTCACTATAAAAAATTAAAAGATAGAATAACAACAAAGGTACAGAAGATGAAGAGGGAAGAAAGACAAAGGACAGACGAAAAAGACGAGAGACAGAGTGGATTAAAAAAATAAAATAAAATAAACTTGTGAAATAATTAAATAAAACAACTTTAAAAACAGGTACAGAGGTTTGGGGAAAAAAGAGGAAAAGAAAACCAAAGTGAGTAATGGAAAGAAAGAAAAGTTAGACATTAAACAGCTGTAAACTGAAGAAGAGAAAAAAAATTAAATGAACAAACAAAGATTAAAAAAAAATAAGGAAACTGAGAAAAAAGGAGGAAAAGACAGGAGCGTGTGTGTGTGTGTGTGTGCGAGAGAGAGAGAGAGAGAGAGAGAGAGAGAGAGAGAGAGAGAGAGAGAGAGAGAGATAAAATGAACACAGGATAAAGATTTAAGTAAAAAAATTAAGCAGAAAAAATGTGAAGATAGAATACATGATTAAAAAGTTGAAAAAAGTAACAAAAATGCTCTTAAACAAGAAAAAAGACAAAGAAAGAAAAAGGGAAGGAGGAAAGAAAACAACATCAAAAGAGTAAAAAAAACATGAGAATTACAAATGTGAGTAAATGAAAATAATATCCTCCTGAGAACCATGGGGGGAAAAAAAAAAACTCTTACAATTTCTGTTCAAATGTTCATTATAAAGGACATAAATGAATGGGTTGGGTCTCAGGAGGATATAAAGTGGGGTTGAAAAGTAAAGAAAAAGGAAGGAAGCAGAAAAAATGAGATCATTTAAGGCCATCATTTTTTAATAAATTGTTTCGTGGGCCCGCTGCTGGCCAAATTAAGCGAAATGGAAAAAAAATAATTTTATTTTTTGCTGTTTTCATGGTCCCGCCGCCCTGTAAATCTTAATCTCAGAAAAAAAATTATATTTTTTTTATTTTTATCCCCTCCACCACTCAAAAATCTTCGAAAATTAAGCATACCTTTCCAAATAATACAGTCATCCAAAACTGTAAATAAACGCATTTGTGACCCGCCACTACAGAATGTGTTGCGCACAGGGCGGGTCGTGGCGCGGGCTGAATCCCAAATGGCTTCTTGCTTCCTAGAGTAGTGCACTCAAACGTACAATATGTATAGTCCAGAAGTCTCTTATTCACTGCATTTTATTTCATGCATTTATCATGTTTATTTCGTGGCGCTGTAGTGTATTGTTTCACAGTTCACACTTGATATACCAATCAACGTCGACTGCGTTAATTAAACATGTATGTTGAGTTGTGAAGCTTCACAACGTACTGCACGGAGCGAGGTTAAAAGTTTCATCGGGAGCAAAATAATCTACAGCCATTGCAGGGTTCAACGTTACTTTTCCCCAACTTGACCGGTCGGGCAAGTGACCGGAAAGTTTACAGTCCCGTACCAAATTTCTACTGTCCCAATAATATTTGGATTTTAAAATGTTATTCACATATAAATAAGCACACAAAAGCTGATGTGTTTAGTTATGGTTATATTTTATTAATATAAGTAAACATTCTCACAACCTCTGCTATTAGCTATTACTATATTAGCTTACATTATATTATATTAGCTTACATTATATTATATTAGCTACTATTAGCTTACATTATATTATTATTATTATTATTATTATTATATTACCTACTATATTAGCTTACATTATATTATTATTATATTAGCTATTATATTAGCTTTCATTATATTATATTAGCTACTATTAGCTTACATTATATTATTAATAATAATATAATGTAAGCTAATAGTAGCTAATATAATATAATGTAAGCTAATATAGTATCTAATATAATAATATAATGTAAGCGAATAGTATTATATTAGCTTACATTATATTAGCTACTATTAGCTTATAATAATAATATAACGTAAGCTAATATAATAGCTAATATAATGTATTAGCTATTATATTAGCTCACATTATATTATTATTAGTTACTATATTAGCTTACATTATATTATTATTATATTAGCTATTATATTAGCTTGTAAGGGCTACAGAACACTAAACAGTATTTACACAGACACTGCATTAAGCAAACTGTTCTGCTGGCCCTTTAATTTCAGGCTGAACAAAGGACTCGCTTATGTTCACTCGCGGAGTGAGTCGGCTCCTGAGCAGTTCGTTTTGATTATTCCATTATGCTTTAGCGGTATTAAAATAAAGTTACACTCCTGATGAAGCAGCTTCGTATTTGTGCTTTAACAACATTTTCCTGCTCGCCTCACTCTTTAATAACACCTTTGATACCTTTCAGTCAGGCTTTAGGCTTCACCACAGCACAGAGATGCTCTGATCAAGGTC
>JAVSBU010296339.1:0-11378 GCA_033118015.1 Loricariichthys derbyi | reverse complement strand
ATAGCACTAAATAGCATAAAATTGACTAGTTAAAGCGCAATTTCATTGCTGTGGCACTTAATTAACCTAATCAGATCGATAAATTATACACCGTTAGGATCACTGGAGGGGACCTTTAAAGTAATGATGGACTGTGGGTTTTTCTTTCCTCAGTTGAGTCGTTCTTACCATAATATGGATTAGAATGTTACTCAAACAGAGCTATTCACTGTATAGGAACTCTAGATCTTCATAACACAACTGATGGGCTCCAAGAGGGAAAGAAATTCAACTAATTAACTCTTAATAAGGTACAGCTGGTAACTGAAAGATGGTCCATAAAGCTGAGTGAGAAAATGCCAAGACCAAAGCTGTTATCTAAGCAAGAGATGGCTACTTTAAATAATCTAAAATATCAAACATTCTGGTTTTTAACACTTTTTCGGTTAATAAATAATTCCATATATATTTCTTTATTTATTATCTGTACCTCATACCCTCAAAAGTCATCAAGACTTTTCTCTATACTGCCCCAAGTTGGTGCAATGAACTTTTATTGGATATCCGAATGGCTGAGTCTCTTGCAGTCTTCAAGCGATGACTGAAGACTCAGCTCTTCATTCAGCATTTAAGAGAAAACTGAAATCAGCACTTGTATTGTTCCATTCATGTATGTTTATATTAAAAAAAAAAGTTGTGTTGTGGATTCAGATCCTACATCAGATCCTAGCTGGATTTATTTCTTGGGCTTTTGCTTATCTGTACTGGTATGAGGTAAGGTTGGCTCTGGAGAAGAGCGTTTTCTAAATGCTATAAATGTATTTCTTCATAGTTTGGAAGACTTTAGCATTAATCTACAATGCAGAAGATTTTAAATTAATGAAAAACCACTGAATTAGGAGCGGGTTCAAACTTTTGACTGGTACTGTATCTCCAAATACAGAATATCCAAGATCCAGAACTTTGTGGACTGGTGCCTGTGGACCAGCCTGCAAATCAACAAGTGGAAGACCAAGTTGATGGCTGAATTTCACAGGCACGGACAGCTACATGTGACACCAATAAACATCCAGGGAATGGATGGATGAGGGTCCACGTCAACAAAAGACTGGACTGAACAAACAACACCACTCCTCTGTACAACAAAGGGCAGAGCAGACTGTACCTGCTAAAGCGACTGGAGGCTTTTGGAGTGCACGGGGCTAATCCTCAAGACCTTGTTTGACACTGGGTGGCATCAGCCATATTTTATGCATTGGTCTGCTGGGGTAGCAGCATCTATAAATCAGACAGGAACAGGCTGGTCAAACTGAGAGGGCCAACTCTGTTCTGGGAATTCCCTTGGAACCAGTGCAGGCAGTGGGAGAAAGGAAGATGTTAACTGAGTTCGTATCAGTGATGGACCCCACCCCAAGCATGGGTCTCTGGCAGCATTGAGCAGCTCATTCGGTGACAGACTACTTTACTCCAATTGTGTGAAGGAGCACTATCAGGGGTCGTTTATCCCTGCTGATGTTAGGCTGCACAATCAACAATGCTCTCAGTAGAATAAAGAAAAATATGAACTGCAAAAGGGTGAAACTGAATTGCACAGCAGCATCTTAATGATTTAAGGGCATCACTAAATTACAAACAGGACCTTAGGTTTGGTGAAGAACAATTATTTACATTAGAAACTACTTTTATTCATAGTTATAAAATAACTAATAATATTAAATTTAATACAAAAATAATACAGCCTGAATCTTTCCTTATTTGCTTTTACAACTTTGATTTTTCCATTTTTGATGTGGCTAGACATTGTAGTATAATAAAAATAAAACACATCACGTAAGCGTGATAGATTATTCACACAGCAGCCATTTATCTGATGCGATTTTAGTGGAAATGTTTTAATCCCAGTCCTGCGTTCGGACGAGCCTCTCAGACAGCAGACGGGCGCTGTCCATCAGCTCTGCATTACTGTCTAGTTAGGGCTGCTTCACTGATTCTCGTCCATGTTCACACACTGTCTTTCTTCCTTTTGGCACACGCCAAGTTCACTACATCCATCTGATCCAAAGTCGGGATGCCGATGCTTTCAGCAGCCAGAGCCCTACGGTTCTACTTCTTGGGCAGTAAAGCTGCTTTCGTGCCATATATGTTGGAGATACGTTCGTCCTGCTCTCTTAATGTTATCAGGGTTCGCCATTCGTTCTGAAGTGGACTCAGGCTTAAACGACCCGTAAAAGACGTGATGTCAAATGTCAATTCTTCCAGTAAAAATGAATACATTATAAACACTGATGCAAACACAGGATGCACCTCGATTCCTCCACTACCGTCTTAATTAATTAAAGAAACGTAATTAAAAGCTCACAGCTCTGAGTCAGCAGCTGGTCTACAGATGATTGAGCGATCTCCCAATCTCAGCCCTTATGGATATCTCCAGCTGCAATTAAACCAACTACGAAGCTTGGCACACTGGTGCCCGATCGATACGGATTAAACCCGCGACATCGCTCTCAATCCACCGACGCGACTGAGGATAAAATCGCGGCCTCTTGCATTTCTACGGCCACTTAAAGTTTGTAAAATGTCCAGAATATTAAGCACACACAATTCTTCATCTTATTTCTAATCCTGAGAAGCTCCTCCTCTTTTCGTTTTGGGCCGTGTTTCACCATTGTTCCTTGTTCACCAAGTGACAGTTTGAAAAATAATGCAACTAGTTTTACCTACATCAACTGACAAAGAGGAAGGTGAGGTGAAAAATGAGCAGTGATGCGTACGCTTTGCTAGGTTACAGAGAGAGAAGCAAAAAAGGATCAGTGTGGAGGTGTTAATGCACAGTTTATAAGGTCTGATAATTAGGAGATAAGACACTCGAGGCTGGTGCTGTAAAGTGAGATACTGGTGCTGGTCAGGACCTCGAGTGTATTACTCAAATTATACCACAGTTCCACTATCACTGATTACTGTTGAATTTTAAGATAAAGAGAACAGAAAAAAAAAAGACTACGGGCTTCAGTCGAGCAAGAAAATGTTTATTCTACAGGCAACAAATACAAATATATCGATTAATAAACTTTAATTGATTAAAATTAAGGTAGATTCCCATTGAGGAAATAAAGTGGGTGTGGTTTATAAGGCAGGCTGTTATTTAGACACACTATGCAGTGTTCTCCACAGGGTTGTAACAAGGTAGAGCGGTGTACGTTCGGCCGAAGGTCGAAGTCAGGTGAGCACCGAAGACTTAGTGGGGGGTCTGGGGGGTCTCCCCCATAAAAATTTTGAAAACTAGAAGCTCTTAGATTCAATTTCCTGGTTATTAAAGTCAGCATTTTGACCCAATGGCAATCAAAATTTCAGTACGCAAAACTTCCTCCGTTTGATTATATTTGTGATTAAAAGCCAAGGCTTGGCCGATACATTTAACTGTCATTTTACAAATATATGCTCAAAAATACGCTCAATTTCATGAATGAAATGCGATGCATGATGGACTACTATTCACATTTACTATTCACAATTGCGAAAATAGTATGTAATGTCCCACCTTTTGCCTCATCATTTACTACCCAAGGGAATGTAGCTTTCCAATTCTGATTGAATCCTGTGGATCGATGTTTTCCCTTTTTTAAATGGTTTGCAGACGATGCTGTTTCACTGGACGGCGGGACCGACGAAGGCGGCGATTCCTCCTGCGCGTTTTGTTTTTTTTGGACAAAAATCCAGCACACTTTTTTGCGACATGATGTCTGTTCGATCGTGATTTCAGGAGGAAAGTCACACAGAATGCACAGCGCTCTTAAGTTTTTAACTGCGGGACGATACACAGTTTTTAATTAGGTCGTGGCAAAGCCGTGAAACAAAGCATGCGGTCTTGATACAATATGTAAGCAGAATGGCTTAATTGACTCGGGACTCTGTGAAGCCTGTGTAACAAGGTGCCTGACTGTATGATACCTGCTAATGCTTCAGTATGCACTGGTTTCTGGCGGCAATCGGAGTCCAAACCATGATGAATAAGCCGCGCCTTCGTCCTTTTGATTGCTTTACGGCTCAGAATGACGGCATCATAAACCAATGGGCCTTTGATTAGAAGGATTTTGTGATAAGTGATTTAAGATAGAGCAGTTTATCGTAAGGTAGAGCGGGAGGGTCAATGAGGTAGAGCGGCCCACTCTTGCAAAACCCCTCTTGGAGAAGCCTGACTATGGTACCAACAGAAGAAAATGGGAGTGAGATCTCGGTGTAACCTAATAAGTCTAGGATCCTGTAATAATTAGTGTTAGTGGATCTAGTGATTCTAAATGAGTTCTAGCTGAAGCTCTTAATGTTAAAGGGAGAGTTACAGAGCATCAGCAGCTTCATCAGCTTTAAGAGCTGGACTTAACAGATCTATAAATGAAGCTCCCATCAGCCGCCCATGGTGTTTAATGAAAGACGCAGAGTTTAACACCAGCAAACGACGGCTTTGGGAAGAAAATAAGAAAGAACTAAGAAGAAGAAACGACATTAAGAGCTCAGGATGTTTGATTTACTGCAATGACTTCATTTCTCTTTGAGCCAAATCATTATCAGGATTCATTAATAGATCCAGATAAATCATTTAAATCCTAACTAAGGTTTATAGAGCTGATAGATTTTATAAACTCATTAAATAAGATTTTCTTTTGCTTATATACTTATTTGTTATGGTTGGAGTCGTTGCTAGGTTGTGTGTGTCTATGGTGGAGTAATACTTGAAGAACTTCGGTCAGATTGTCATTATCGTCCAATAATAGCACTAATAGAACCTCTCTCAGCCAATCAGATTGGGGGTGGAAATAAGTGTGACTCCAGATAAAAGATTAAATGAAGAGATAGATATTTAAACCTATTATAAATAAAGTTTCCATTTGAATCACAGGTTCATCATTTCAGCAGCAGAGATTAAGATAAATTAATTAAGAGAAGTTCCTGGGTCATTGCTTTAGGTCGTTAAATGACAGTCAGCTTTTTACTTATAATAGGTTTAAATGGGAAGGAAAAAAGCTTAACTTAAAAACGATTACTTTTGCCTTAAGTGCCAATAAGGCCCCCAGGTCTGAACGTCTGTAGCGCTATAAAGCGTGACCACAGCGCTCCTCGTACATGTACGTGTTAACGGGAGCAAGACACGCCACTGTTCGTTTAGTCTCCATGCAGATCCTGCAGCTCTCTCGATCCGTGAGAGATTGTAAACGAAAGCCTAGGCGACTCCGGCTAAACAAAACAGTAATAAAGGAGGATTTTTTGACAATAACGACTGTCTGGGACGCAATATAATAAAGAGGCTCAGAACTGCACGCCAGATCTTATTACGTCCTTCGGTTTCTCACCAAATGAGGAAAAGGTGCAATAAAGAAAACAAATGACACGTATCGATAATCAATTCCGATGAGCGCGGCACGGTCGCCATCCATCAGGGAGCCAGGCGCTCGCGGAATGCCCTCGCCGGCTCCGGCTGCCGCTTGCTGCGATTTATGCACGCGCAGGCCGGCCTCCAGTTCCCTCCATTCTTTTTCCAAAATAAAGTCGTTTAATGTTGATAAATACATTCAATAAAAAACAAATTACCTGCAGCAGCCGTTTGGCCGAGTCTCCCCGCTCCTATTTATCCTTAATTACGACGTCTCTATGGTGTCTCGTTTCCCCCTGCTCCCTCGCGCCGCTTCATCACCTTACTGACCTCCTAATTGTCTTGTTTGGCACCTGGACCTACTGCCATGCATTTTAGCTGGCATAAATGTCAGTGTTTGTAGTAAAGGCAGCTACCAGGACGATTTCGATAAGCCTATCCAGGACGGACTTTGATTTGAGGAGTTTGTCCGGCGGCTGAGATTCGTGACGCTCTTCCAGAAAGTGAGATGCAGACAGGTTACAGACGAAATGAATAAAAAATCAGCGCGAAAACCTGCATTGGATGGGTATAACAGGCAATTTTCTCTCTCTCTGCCATGCGTTTGAGTGTTTATCAATGATTTACGGTGATGGCACAGATACGGCTTTAAGAATGCATGCATCTCCTCTCTATATCTGAAGGCTTGCAAGGAAGAAAAATGATCTGTGGTTTGGCAGATGTGGAATACGCTGCTATAGCACTGCTGCCCAGATGACGCTGTCTCTGAAATGTGCTTGTTCTGTCTGGGTCGCGATTTCGGTACAAGATGGTTTTGACCTTTCTGCTGCAGGTTACTGTTTTTTTGTAAAGTCACAGGTCAAACTTTTACAAGCGTTAATCTCATAAATAGTGTGTTGTACACAGTAAAAGTGCACAGTTACTACTTCAGAATCTTCTGTTTTTACATCGCTCCTATTGCTCAGAGATAAAAGCAGCAGTTCCTCAGGACTTTGGTTTGAATCCCAAGTCAGGTGTGCCTGAGAGGCACTGTACCCAATCCCTCTGCCTGCACCCAGTGAACTCTCGGACAGGCTCTGGACTAAATTGGGAGGTTTTTATTTGGTTTTGTACATAAAGAGTAGATTCATTTGTCATTTTCTTACTTACTATTACAGTGCATTAGGCTGTTAGGAAAGATGCTTTACTGTATTATTATTATTAATGTTGTTATTATTATTTATTGCCTTTTTTAACACCTCATTTGTCATGCTCAGGATCCTCCATGCAGGTCTCCTCCCTCAAATACTGCCAACTGTGCCTGAATGGGACATCTGAACCTAAACTGCAGTAATGGGATAACATATCAGGATCTTACTCTCCCTCTACACAGCTCGGCACTTAATTTATTTATTATTATAACTGCTATTACTATTATTTTTGTTGTTGCTTTTTTGTATTCTTATTATTGCTATTATTTTTTGATTATTATTATTATTATTATAACAACTTACATTACTGTTGTTGGTGGTGCTTTTTGTATTATTATTACTAGAAATATCATTATTCCTATTGTATTGTGTGTTTTTGTATTATTAATTATGATTGGAACATATAATTGTAATATATATTATTAATAATAATTTATCATCATCATCATCATCATTATTATTGCTATGAAATATTATTATTGCTGTTTTTTGTATTGTATTATTATTTTTTCATTGTTGCCATTATTATGTTATTGCTGTTGCTTTTTATTATTATTGTTGGGGTTGTATTATTATTATTAAAGGACTAAATCAAAGTGTTTTGTTGAATATAATATCCTTTATATAAAAAGCAGGTCCACAATGCGTTCTATAAAACTGCACATTATGCAATACAGACGTTGTCTGAACACCATATTATATAACGTACTTATTGCAGCAATGCAGTATGGGATACTGTAGTGTGCTGGTATTGACTAAACAGCCAAGATACTGCAGTGCTTCCCAAAAAGTGAGTTATTTATTATCAACATTGATCACCACTAATTGATTTTCGTTTTTTTTTTTTAATTTAAGAATGTAAAATCTTATCTCACTGTAATGCTAGGTGTATTTACTCACTCAGCCACTCCACATATAAAACACATTTGTATTTACAAAGCAAGCAGGTATTTCAAAAGAGAGCAGAGCACGGTGAAGAAGCTTAACTGCAAAAGCTGTGGGGGAAAAAAAAAAGTATTTTAAACTCTAACGGCTGCATCGCAAAGACGCAGCACTTCTTACTTCACTTGTTTCTCCCCCCAGAGTGCACCAGCTTTCCAGCACAAATAGAAATAGAAACTAATTTGCAATTGTCCCACAATGTGCTGATCCTTATAGGTGGTGGTGTTACATGCTGCTGTAGTACAACAGCTAATGTACCTGGTAATATATGGATTAAAAACTTAATTACCATAATAATAACAACAATCATTATCAGTTCATATTATGTATAGATTTAACCTGTATTTTATATTAATTTATATTAAGGTTGTCAAAATGAACTTACCTGTATAAATATAATAGTTAAATCTTTATTATCAACTTATTGGAAGTACTAGCGAAATAAATTTACCCCCACTGTCTTTTTAAATTCTCATAATTGTGAATTCAAATCAAGTTATGTTTGTGCATAAATATACTGCTTTCAAGCTTTTTAGGAGATAAACTTGCAAAGCCAAACTTGGGGATTATTTATGTAAGTAAATAAACTTTAAGGTCAATCTAAAATATAACAAATATACCTTGAAAGGGTTAAACTAAATAAAACAATGCTACATCGTATTATCTACAAACCTGGATGTTTAGGTTGCACGTAACTGACTTCATATTTAAATAAAATAAATTAAGCACCTCTTATTTAATCCGGCCCTTTATTATTTCTCCTTTTTTAAAAGCCTCTCCTTTGTAGAATGTCTCTTACTGACTCAGACTCGAGACCTACAGTGGGTTGCGGCGCTTGTATACCCTTCTTTCCCGGACACGTGTCAAAATCTGAACATTAAAACACAAAGAATGGTGTCCTTACGGGACTACGCCGAAATAAAGGAGGTGATTTTGTCTGGGAGAAAAACACAGACGTGGCTGATACGGAGATAAATAAAAATCACACAGTAGCGTCTGTAAAAAGGAAATGATCCCTGAATGCCTGACAGTTTAATACTTTCTGGTTAGGGCTAAAGACACAGTGGGAAAAATCAGTAATAAAACAACACGCAGCAGAATAATACCATAGTGAACACCCTCATAGCAACTCTGGTTAGTATAGCTATGAAAAATATAGAACGTGCCACCATTAGGACCGTCAACAATACGTACAACTTTGACGGCGAAATCAAAGAATCAAAATCGCATTTAATATTGTCCCTCGATTACATGCATACTGGAACGTTACACAACTAGATAAATCATCTGAAAAAAATCATAATAAATGACCGCATCATCTTTAGCATGACATAACAACAACACAAGCACCAAAATATACAGAACTACATATTCGGACTTAGGATTTCTTTTTAAATCATTCATAATTAATCATGGTAATAGTCAGTAATGCAGTAAATCCTGATCTTTAAACCAAACCATAGTTATGATCCATTCTCCAAAACACATCATTGCATTTTAGTCCAAAAAACTGCATTACCATTCTTGTTTAGAGCAGTTCTTTTCCACTACACTACTTAATTTAAATATAGTAATACTGATTCAAAACATTTAGAAATATTATATATTTTTTAATATTCCTCCTATAGACACATTTAATATGCAGATAAATAAGTACGTAAATGTTAAGGTAAGAAGTCAGTTTTTAATAATGTAGTGATAAAAAAAGTGCATTTTTTCTTTAAAAATGTAGTCAGTAAAAGGATTAAATTACAGGAAAAATATGCCTGAAAATACGTAGAATAAATTTACTTAATTATTCTACAGTAACGAAGTCTGCTTCTAATTAACAATGACAAATCACACCTGTCTCAGGTAGGAAATCCACCCACACATCATAGAAAAACAGAGTAATCATGGTTTTATTAATCTTAGCCATCCATTAGGCTGATGCTAACGCTAATGCTAATGCTAAATCTCCTAGTCTTACACACCTGAACTTTACCTGAGCCCAGGTATGGTGCTAAAACACACAACTAGACAAACGCAAAGAGTGTCAACATTCACTCACATAACTAACAACAACTCATTCCTGAGGAGCTTCATGAGAACTTGAGGTAACTGATCGTCTGCAGGTGAAGCCAAAGGAATCCAACGCGTTTGCACCTGTAGATTTAAAACTCTCATAAACGACTCGAAGCGAACACGAGCCAGCGATGAAAAGTCCCGTCCGCCACGTCGAACAACCGTTAAAGCGATAAATGTTGGGCTTTAGAGGTCCTTACCTGTGGAGAACAGCCTGCGGTTCGCCTCAGACGCGGTTCCTCAGCTGTGCTAAAAGCCGCGACACGAGACGAGTCTCTCACCGCTCTGTCAGCGCCAACGGTCACCAACGGTCGAAGCACACACTCAAAATTTGAATATAAACGACCGTTGAGATGCTCGCTCGCTCTCGATTTTGGCGCGTGCCGAGAATTCTCTGTTGCCTGTTCGCTTGCAGCTGCTTCTGATGCTGCTCGTGCACACGCGCGCAGACCGAACCAAACACGTGTGGGCTGTGCAATGCAACTGACCAGCGGCTCGCGCTCAGTCAATGTAGGCGCGAGAGTACATATACACACACACACACACACACACACACACACACACACAGAGCACAGTTTAAAACTGAAAGGAAACAGACACTCTCTCACTGGCTACTGCGGGTGTGTGTGTGTGTGTGTGTGTGTGTGTCTGTGTGTGTGTGTGTCTGTCTGTGTGTGTGTGTGTGTGTGTGTCTGTGTGTGTGTCTGTGTGTGTATCTGTGTGTGTGTCTGTGTGTGTGTGTCTGTGTGTTAACCCATACACACTAGACTCCTTCCAACATCTGTATTCACATTTGACACAAACAGTTATTTCGGTCAATTATTAAAATGTAATTAGTAAGATACCTGGTTTGTTTGGGGTTTTTTCTGAGTAACTGCTCAGGTATAACCTGATACAACCTGACCTTCCAGATCACACCACAGACTAACAAACCCATACCCACTGGAGCCAAGTCCAAGTCAAGACCAAGACATTTGACATTGATGTCATTTAACAGACACCCTTATTGAAGGCGACTTGCAATTGATACCTTCTTTTACATTCCAAGCAATGGTGGATTAAGGGCCATGCCTCAATCCTTGCCTCAAATTCATCAGTGGCAGCTTGGTAAAAGTGAGATTTGAAGCCTGGACCTTCTGGTCCATAGTCCAGCCGATTAAACGCTAGACCACCACGGTAACAAGACATTTAGTACTGAAGTCCAAGTCAAGACCAAGGGTGTATTCACACCAGAAAAGTCCTTTGGTCCGCTTGTTTGGTCCGGACCAAATGTGGACTTTATTTTTTTCTTTTGGTTCGGTTCGCTTTCAGACTACATTTTTTTGCAAGTGAACTATCACTTGTAAACAAGCCCATACGAGTGATGTTCCTATCTCCCATTGGACAGAAATTATTTGGGCGGGACAAAGAACAGGAAGAAAAACAAGCCATGTGTACTGCGCTAATTTTTTCAGTGTTTGTCCTGTTATCACCATTCTTCCGAAATCCCTGAAAAAGGGGGATAATCTAGAGCAACTAATCCAGCACAGGTTTCTCGACATTCTATTTGCAATTTTGGAAAAGTGTTGCCAAGTACAAGCTGCAAGGGGAAGAATACGGCGCTCTTTGCGCACTGTCCACATCCAGACTGCAGTGCTACTTTCCTAAAGACAGCAGATCAGGTATCACTCAGTATTCCGTAGTGTAGCCTGTAGCAATAGTCAATACTTTATTTGTGGGTCTATTATTATAACTACGGCAGCTCGTTCAGCCCAAAAAGGGGTATATTTCCTGGATTTGGTTCAGACCGAGACCGTTTGTATTCACACCAGAAGCGAACCGCACCAGAGTCCGCTTGA
>JAVSBU010296229.1:0-11379 GCA_033118015.1 Loricariichthys derbyi | reverse complement strand
CCAGTGTAGTGATGACAGAACAGGACTGATATGATCAAACTTTTTGGTTCTAGTTAGCACTCGAGCTGCTGCATTCTTAACTAATTGAAGTTTATTTACAGATTTACTAGAGCACCCAGCAAGTAATGTGTTACAATAATCTAACCTTGAATATATAAATGCATGAACCATTTTCTCAGCATCTACAAAAGACAGTATATTTCTGATCTTAGCAATATTGCAAAAATGAAAAAAAAAGTGATTTTAGTGATGTTGCTAACATGTGCATCAAATGAGAGACCTGAAGTTCATATAAACTTTTAGTTCATAACAATGGCTCGGCATTATGGTGCAGCACTATCACCTCACAGTTCTGAGATCCCCAATTCAATCCCGACCTCAGACTCCACCTGTGTGTAGTCTGCATGTTGTCCATGTGGCTTTTCTCTGGGTACTTCAGTTTCTGCCCATATTCCAAAGATGTGTGTTAGGTTACTAAAGTGTCCTTAGTGAGTGAGTGGGTAAGTGGATGTGCCCTATAATGGATTGGAACACTGTCTAGGGCCATTAGAGAGCCCACCAATGTGCTAAAATACCAAGGTGGTGTGAAACTCCAGCCTAATGTACAGGTAGTGCTCCAAAAGCCATTGGTGTGATGAGCCTCATGTGCTTCTCCATGGAGCAGCTGAAGATGAGGATGTCGTCTTGGTAGACATAGACGTAGCGGTCTAGGGCCTAACATCACATCATTGACCAACCATTGGAATACTAATCAGGACATTCATGAGGCCAAAGCAACTTGGTGATGATGGTGGCCTCCTGGAGTGCAACAAAAGCCATGTTCATCAGGGACAGGGGGTAGCAGTCCTTGATGGTTAAAGTGTTGAGGCCCTAAAGGTCAATGCAGGATCACAGTGTCCCAACCTTATTCAGCAAGAAGAAGAACCCTGCCCCCACAGGTGAAGTGAAGGGATATATAAAGCCCTGCTCCAGGGCCTCCTGAATATACACCTTCATTGCCCTGTGCTCAGGGGGATTTAACAAACAAGATGTCCCTAGAAAGAGGTTAGTGAGATAGACCCTGAGCACGCAGCTTACTGAAGACCTCCGCTAGGTCCCGGTACTAATGAGGGACCATGGAGATGTCTGAGGTGAGGAGCCCCTGTCTGGGCAGCTGTGGTGAAGGTGCTGGCAGAAAGCATGCTTTCTGGCACCAGGGTGCCCAAGAGATCACAGAGCAGATCTGCCAGTTGAGTGTAGGTTGTGAAGTTGCAGCCAGGGGAACCTCAGTACTAGCTGCAGATGGGGTGCCTGGGTGACAAGGATGACAAACCCACTCAGAGTGGGGCCCCACCAGCAGCTCATCCAGCAATGAGAGACCATCCCTGAACCCAGGGGTTGGCTGTCAACAATCAGGACAGACCCTCGTTTATGAAGGTGCACGCCTCAGATAGGCAGCAAGGAACAAGTCCATGGAGGGAGGGGGCAGGGATGGACCTAGGTCCAACCTCACTGTCCAGACCCGGCCTGATTGTTTCCCAGCTGCCACAAGGGTGGAGGTGGCCCTCAAGCTGGAGCAGCCCCAGCTGTATGGGGTCAGGGTCAGGGGCTCATGTGGGGGGTCCAGGTGGGATGTAGTGAGTGGCTGGGGGCCACATGCTCCCTTGCCCTTTGCCTTTGACCAGCATCCAGTCGATTACACAGTTTGTAAAACTAGGCTGGATTGGGCGGGGCCAGCTCATCCTTGCACTGCTCATTCAAACGACTCATACTGCTGTGCTCTTGACAAAAGCTATTAGTTCCTTTTTTTTTTTTCAATTACTTACACGTTTTAGCAAAATATTATTTATTTCTGCAGTTACTGTGAAGCACTAATTGACATATACCTTTTCATGTAAGTCAGAGCTGTTATACAGCTGTTAATTGCTGGTGGTATGATGTTACAACAATAAATGTCCCATCAACAGCTGAAGGCAACAGTGCTGGATCATAACACGTGAAAATGTTTGTTTATATTGTACATTATTACGCTGGGAAAGGGGCAGGTATATTTTGAGCATATCCCCCAATCTGTATATTATGATTATGGCCTTGGGTTGACAAGAGAGAATTAACTATTAATTAAAACAGCTGAAAAGCATGATGTAATCCAGCAGTCTTAGGCCAGAAGTGAGAAAATAGTCCATCTGCATCTGGAAAAATGTGTGAGAAATACATTTCTCACTCATTCTCTCCATTTCAGCCAGTCTTTCTGTAGTCATGAAATGCTATCTCTTTCTACGCAGAGCTCAGAATTTTTGCACTCTGAAGTGAGTTATGCTCTAAGATTATGCAATAACTGGAAGAGGGAATTTTAAGATAGCTGAAATGCTGATGTATGATTTGAAAACCTATTTTTATCCTTGCCCAACAAGCTACTTTTTGGATCAGTCCTCGAGGCAAGGATTTAACAGTGCACACAGATTTCTTGGTCGATTGGGTTGGGGGGTATATTTTTAGATTAAATGCGAAAGCAGTACATTTGAGCAGTAGCACAATTTTATCCTCACATTCTAGTAGGCATATTGCAGTTACTACAAAATCAGTAATGGTGTCATGCTACGCTCTAAGCCTGCCAGGCTCGCCCCTGTGAACTACGAGTTCCAGCATGCATCACCGGGACACGTCATCACCACAGGCGAATTGAGGTTAATTAGTAAACAGCCTTCACCTGAATACTGAGCCAGTGGGTTATTTAAGACCCAAGCTCAGCCGGCTTCATTGCAAAGTATTGTGCCTTTTCTGTGCCTTTACCGAGCGTTTATCAATGTGAGTAGCTTTCTGATTTTGACTTTTGCCTGTTCCCTCGACTTTGTATCTTGCTGTGCCCTTTTGTACTATTGCTCTATACTGGTTTTTGATCCATGCTTGTCGGACTAAGATTTTGCCTTAGCCCATACTTGGATGTTTAGTGTTTTATGTTTGTTTACGTTGGTCATGTTTTCTTTTCTCTTCTCAGTTTGTCGATACATTTGAAAAAACCTTTATTTTTACATCTGCTTTCGTCTGCGCCTTAAGTCAGCATGTTACAGAATACTTCACCATCTCAGCAAACGGTGGATGTGGCAGCCTATCGTCAGGCTTTAGAAGCTCAAGGACAAATGATGGGTGAACATCACCAGAATTTGTCTCATTTTTCTCAACTGTAACCGGCCTTGAGCAGGGCCAGGCAGTTCAACAAGAGCAGCTCTGTCAGCTTACCACTAGTGTCCAAAACCTTACCGTGGGAAATGAGAATTTATTCCCAGTAAGTAAGCCCGAGAAGCATGATAGCACCCCGAACACTTGTTCGAGTTTCTTATTACAGTGTGAGTTGTACTTTAATTGCTCAACTGCCAATTCTGATAAGGCTAAAAATGCCTTCTTTGTTTCCCGTCTCACCAATAATGCTCTGCAGTGGGCCATAGCAGCATAAGACACTCTTAAAGGTCTGTCATATCAGACCTTCACAGAGAGATTCAAAGTGGCGTTTAATCACCCACATAAGGGAAGAAGTGCTGGCGAAATGCTGTCGCAGTTGTGACAGGAAAATCAACCGGTTGCCGAGTTTGCCCTGAGATTCTGCACTCTTGCTGTTGGGAGTGGCTGGAATGAGCCTGCTCTCCTCGTAGCGTTCCATAATGGACTGTGCTCAGAGATACTGACCGAACTTGCCTGCAGAGATGACAATCTTTTGTTGGATGAGCTTATTGATGTGGCCATCAGACTCAATCACCTTCGACCACTAAGTCCCTACAGGTTACCTACATGCTCCAGCCTGTAAGCTGCCCATCTTCAACCAAGAAAGGGCTGATAACTTTGTTCCTCACCTTCTCTGGCACCAAAAAGCTGGTAAAATGCAGTTTACCATGGGGTAGCAGTAATAATGACCCGGCGACGGAATGATTCGCACGACTCACTTTTAAAGAGGTGTGCACAGCTGAGTCTGATAAAATCTTGATTAGTAACAACAGATCCAGGCAGACTCAGCTGTGTGCTCAAGGCCGCACTCAAGGGCGCACCAGGTTGCCAGATACTGTATAAACCCACACCTGGCATGACGCCTGACAATCTGCCACCAGAAAAGTGAATAAAACTCATCTCTCACATTTGCTGTAGCTTTAGCGGTCATTTAGTTGTATTTTTTTGCTTTGATATTGTTCTGAATTTATGATACAGTGTCCTGCTTGGATGCTGGGGTGATTTGATGCGATATTTTTAGCCATAGTGCACATTGGTTTGGCTCCTGATATTCGCTAATTGAAAATTTAAAAAAAAAAAAATTCTAAAGTGAAATTTTTTTTTTATTTCCCCCACCGTATTCAGGTTTTCATAACAGAAATCCACCAAACAAGAAATAAAAAAAGTCTGGCCTAAATAAGGAAACTGAAAGGAAGGAAAGTAACAAATAAAAGCCTAAAAAAGGAACCAAAAACGCCAAAATGGGAAACCCCTATGGCCAACGAGGCTAAGGCATGTGGGAACAGCTTAAGACATGTCCAAGGTGAAGTGGACCCGATTTCACAGCCAGTGGACCAGTCCAGCCAACCATACCTATATGGAAACCATTTTTACGGCCGCATGCGAACCTGCGGTATCCCTATGTGGACCCTTTAGGTCCAGCACTGCCTGGAAGACCTCACGGGGAGTGTAGTAGGTACCGAGGGGGTCCAGGTGGCACAGAGATACAGCTAACTGTCCCTACACTGCCAACTAAGCCCTGTCACTACCTCCGGTCTCCTGACCATACTCCTCCCTCCCTCTATGAAGGAAGGGTGGTACCTTTGTCCCTCACCTTCTCTGGCTTCTCGGAGACTGGTGCGTGCGCCCGCGAGCGTGCCACTTGTTTGCGTGCATAACTGCTGGATATGCACCATTCTCGGGATATGCCTAGCATGTAGAGATGGAACCCACGCTTCAACTAAAACACCGTGAAAAAATGGCCCATATCAGCTGCGTGATCGGCAGCGAATCAAAACGATCACTGGGCTGACAGATTTTAAACGCGACTTACCATTAAGGATGACCCAGCAAAAGATGATCCACACAGATTGCTTTTAAAGCACTGCTTACAGCTGAATCCAATCTCCAAGGTGGATTGTAATGGCATCTGCAGCGCCGATCGTGCATGTGCAGACGCTATGGCTTTGCTGAATTCAGCCGTGACATCAGGCTCATGCCAGACTGCCGGTGGTAAACACACGCCTGGTGTGACACCTGACATTAATTAGCTTTCTTGAACTACAGATTTCTGTTTCAAGCATAATTTTATAATGTGTGCACATTAGTTTTATGTTTATTCATTTGGCAGATTAGTTTTATATCAGTAGATGAACTGATTGGATACAGAATGTGGTCTCAGAAAGTGAGATTATAAGAACTTCAATGCCTTAATCACTGATCCAACTCTGTCCATAACCCACCTCTAATCCTAATCCTAACCTTAGCCTTTATTATTCCATTACATAATAAGAAACATGTTGGAATAACATGAGCAATATGAATTTGGCCCTATCTAAACAAATCACTTGTATGTTTTATAATAATTGGAAATAGGAAAATATGCTCTTAAAGGCATTAAATACTGACCATACTACACTTAATGTTAGTCAGTTCTGTTTCAAAGGATTGGTTCCACAGAAAGCTCTCTGCCATGAGAAGTCTATGTAGGTGTAGTACTAAATTCTTGGGGAAATGTTCTTAATTTCATGGAAACTGTTTTTCAGATTTCACAGATTTTTCAAGAAAAGTGCCACATTTCACAGCAGTCATTAGAACATCATTCATTCATTCAATATCTTGTTAGCTTATCCTAGTCAGGGCCATGGGTGAGCCTGAGCAACACAGGGTGTAAGAGAGTGTGGTGCTAAATTTGGCACGCCTATCATGAGATGCAGCCCCTGTCGCATGAGCTGGCAGTGTCTTTTGCTTGAAAAAGGAGGTCATCTGCTGTTGTGCCAAATGTAGCACTGGTATGTCTAGATGCAAGTTCTTCGAATAATTATAATTAAAGTAAAGGCAGATTATCTCTGTTTTCAAGCAAAAGACTTTGCACACGCACACCAGGGGATGTAATTTATAAAAGAGCTGCCGAATTCGAGATAACTCTACCTTTTTGCTAGGACCGCCTCACAGTGTAAATTCGTCAGTGAACATAAGGCACTTGAATGCTACAGAATGAAAAGTGACAATCACTAAGCACAAACTTCCAGATCCCATTTAATTTTGAATTTCAAGGTAGAGTGTTTATTACAAAGTAAAAAAACTCATTTCATGGTCTGCTGCACGATTTTTGTGGCTGTGAATTAGCTAATGTGCTAAGTTATTATAGAAGAAGAAGTGACACAGTGTTTAGTTTTGTCACCTCACAGAATTTTTTTACATTAAACTGCAGCAGAATATTAAAATTATATAAGAATGTAATTTGGGCAACTCATAACTGACAGTCCTCACCTCACCAGAGGTAGAATATAAACCATATGCATCACTTATAATGGATTATAATTGTGCACCACTTTCTGAGTTAGACAGATTCATATCCTGCCTCCAATGAGGCGAGGTCTGCTGTTTATCGAGTTGAATACGAGTTACTGATACTTTTTCCAATAAGCAAGTGCAAATGGATTCCTTGCACCAAGACTCCCATTGATATGCCGTACCTCTGGTATGCCATTGAGGGCTAGTAATGTAATATATATATAAACGTGTGTGTGTGTGTGTGTGTGTGTGTGTGTGTGTGTGTGTGTGTGTGTGTGTGTATAGTAGCATGACATGTAAACTAGAGCTCTGATGTCCTTTTTATTGAACAGAGCTGTCAAACACACACTAGCAGACTGAACACCAAACACACACACAACCCCTGAACCCCATTAATTCAAATAACCTATCCCTTCATGGTGACACCGCAGAATATTAACATTCAGGTGCACTGGATGCTGGGTAGCTCTGGCACGGCCACATCCCACCACTAATATGACAAATGTTACATTGCCCCCCCAACAGTCAGCCGTCCACAAGTTAATCACGAAACTCAGAAACGGGGCAGCAATCGCCGTCAAGCACCAACTCTTGTGCCCAGCCTCTGCCACGGCCTCCTCCGGTTTCTTGAATGTGCGCAGCCTGAGGTGTCTCCTCTGACAGCCTCAGCACCTCTCTCTGTAGCGTGATGGCAGCATCACCGTCGAGCGAACCAGGACGCTGGCTCCCTGGGCCTCCGTCATCCACTCTGCCACCATCCCTGCCACTACCTCCAATAGAAGCGCTGCTTGCTGCCTTCTCTGCCGTCATGCCCGTTGCCATCTCTGCTGCGGTCACCGGGCTGGTGTTTGCCGATATGAAGGCGTTGATTGCTGGAACAGCTGTTGTGTGTCCTCTTGCTGCTGGTCTCACCAGGTCTGCCACTGAGCCCACCCTCTTTGGTTGACACAGTCTGCTTATCCCAGCTGGCATCCCACTTCCCCCTCACTTGGTCCTGCCAACAGAGATTGCTCCACTCTGCTTGGAGAATGTTGCTTTCTCCATGGATAGTTTCCATCATTGGCAAGCCTATCCCACTTCTGACAACAGTGTAGTGTGACAGCAAGGAGGACACATAGACCAGAATCCAGGCAATGCTCTTTTATTGAACAGAGCTGTCAAACTCAAACTCAAACACACACACACACACACACACACACACACACACACACACACACACACACACACACACATTATCAATCAGGTGCACTGCATGCTGGGTAGCTCTGGCACGCCCACATGACACCCCCAGATATGACAAAATTTACAATATTTCTTTGTGAATATGTGTATTCCACCTTGCCAGAGGCTCCCAAGTGTCCTGGGTTGGGGTCATGTGACACAGACCTGGTGTGCCCCCATTACAAAGGGTTTACTAAATAAATGCATATTTCCCAATTTATTTAACACGGCCCTTGAACTCTACACCAAAATAAGGGTGCAAAAGACAAGGGAACAAAAGTAGCAGGACAGAGCTTGATTGCAAAGAACGTAACACAAACTGCCCTGAAGGGGCGGGAGGAGGACGTAAGAATGAGCAGTGCTCGGATTAACACAAAAGCTGAGGAAGGGAAGTTTCCTCAGGGTGACTAGGTGTCATTGCCAGCCGGGCAAAGAGAGTGGAGAAGAGAAGCAGGGATGTCATCATGCACAGTGTCAGAGGGAAATCCTGGCTATGTAGTAGGGTAAGCGGCAATCACGCTGTTCATACAGGGAGATATGGCGCTATTCAATAGGGAACCGAATGCACTATTCTAAAAGGGAACCGAATGTGCTATTCAAAAGGGATCCGAAAGCATTACTCAAAAGGGAACTGAAAGCACTATTCAAAAAGGGAACTGAACATGCAATTTAAAGGGAGCCGAATGCGCTATTCAAAAAGGAAACCGAACATGCTATTCAAAAGGGAACCGGAAGCACTATGCAAAAGGGAAACAAATGCACTGTTCAAAGGGAGAATGAACGCACTATTCAAAAGGGAAACAAACATGCTGACCAAAAGGAAAAGAGGCAAAACCTCTCTGGCGTCTAAGTATATGCTAGTGAATGACATTATGCCAAAAAGTAATCACTGGAATTGGCGTGGAAGCATTTAGAGGACGCAAGAGGGAACAGCTCAAGCGCCACTGTATTTAAATTCCGCTCACAGCTGAAAGCCATCAGCTGGCTTGATGAGTTGTGCATGCAAGATCTCGCGCCGGAGTGATCGATGGAGTGAGAGGGCCCTCTAGTGGCACGATTCGGGACTGTGACAGCCCCTGATGACCCCAATCTTGCAGCGCGGCTGGCCCAGAACTCTCTTATGAGTTCCAGGTCCAGTATGTTGTGGACCAGCATCCAAGAACATTCTTCGGGCCTGTACCTTGGCACACGTTTCCTGGCAACACCCCAGATGGGCAAGTACTTAGTAGACAGCCATACGTGCTGTCCTGATTTGTAAGTGGGTGCGTGTAGTGAGCTGGCTCATGGTCACAGTGACCCGTTCGAGGGTGGCCCGAGTGGGGGAGGCCAGCGGGGCACTCCCTGGAACCTTGTTGGCCATGCAACTCTGGCGTTTGAGGATGTCAGCAGTCCCAGCTATTCCTGAGTGGTCTGCTGTGTGGGACTCATGCACCCATTTGAGGTCTCATTGGCAGACCCAGAACAGAGCGAAATCGCATCCCGCTGGGCTGTTACCTGAGTTGGGTTCCTTCCTGAGGGCCCTGGTGATGGTTTGGTCCAGCTCCCAAGTCAGAGCCCCCACAACACATGGGAATTCTGCCAGGTCCCAATACAAGGCTGGTATGGCAGTGAGGTCAGGGTCCAGGTCACCCTTCCCTGCATGTACCAGCACCGGTGCTGGCAGAAGGCAGGACTCCTGGCACCTGGGTGCCCATGATATGATCGAGCATGTCTGCCAATTGATCAGGGGGTTGTGGGTCTGAAGCCATGGGAGTTCTAAGACCATGCTGATGTGAGACAACTGGGTGACCATGAGTGGGATCTATGCCGTGTGGGCCTCCAGTTAAATCCATACAGTTTCTGTCTAGAAGTGAATAGGTCCAGAGTCCAGGTGGTGCCCATTGACTGCCGGCTGTTTCAGGGGTTCGAGGCAGAGAGGCAGGCATTATGCCAGCCCCTGGTCAATAAATTTTCCTGTGACCCCACAGTCAATACTGACCCAGAGGTGGATGGAGGGTTGGCCGCCGCCACCAACCCGCATGGGTAAGAGGAACCCCGAATGAAGTGGGGACCTCTTGGACCCAGAACCCCCCCTTGTGGTCTGCTGGCCCTGCCTTTTCCCAATGACCCCCTGGTGGAGCTGCCCAACTGCATGGGTTCAGGGTCGGGTGACGGCAGGCATGTTGGTTTCAGGGCAGGGCACCTTGGAGGTCACTCAGGGCTAGGCGGGCAGGTGCCCGAGATGCATTCCCGGTCCCGCTCTCAGAGATGGGCATCAAGGTGGGTGCATCAGTCAGACAGGGAGGTGGGAAGGTCACGAGCATCCTTCTGTCATGATACGGGAAATGTAGGACCTGATTAGCGCTGGTGACTCTGGCAGGGCCTACTGATGCTATGCTGTCTAAGGATCCTAAGTGGTTGCCTCGGCCCTCCTGGTACCTACTCCACCTCCCCCCTTGGTGGGTGAGGCAGTACCTGTGACCCTGCAAGGAGGACACCCAGCGAAGGCGCAGACTAACCAGCAAAGGGCTGGATATGACCTGTGGGCTCTACACCAAAATAAGGAGGTGAAAGGCGAGGGAACAAAAGTAGCAGGACAGAGCCTGAGCGCAAAGAACAAAACACAAAGTACCCTGAAGGGGCAGGAGGATGTAAGAACGAGCAGAGCTTGGATTAACACAAAAGCTGAGGAAAGGAAGCCATGGCTTGATTGATCTCACACTGGAGCGATTGGTCGAATGAGAGGGCCCTCTAGCGGCGTGATCAAGGACTGTGACATAAGCTGTGTGTAAGTTATTCTTTGTATAACTACAGCTGTTCTGTGAAGGCCTCAGAGGTTTGTTAGAGAAAATTATTGATCAAACAGCATCGTGAAAATGAAGTAAAACACCAGACAAATCAGGGATAAAGTTCTGGAGAAGTGAAAAGTAACAGTTCACCACAAGCCATGTTGGTGACACACCAAACATGTGAAAGAAGGTGCTCTGCTCAGATGAGACCAAAGCTGAACTTTTTGGCCTAAGACCCCATTCACAAATAACCGTATTTTGTCATGGCTGTTGTGGCGCGGCCTTTTCGCATGATTATGTGAGTTTACTCAGAGTGTCTTGGGCATGTCGTAGCTTTCCCAGGCTTTTTTTCGTGTTTATGGGAGGGTGTCACCTAATTACGGTGAACCCGTGGCTTAACGGCGAGATCCATGATTTCACGTTCTGTAGTAGTTTGACGAAGACTGTCGAGGATGATATGTAGTCTGTTGAAGAGGATTAGTGCCATTTCAAGGATATAAATGCCATAGAAATGCCATTTCCATTGTTGGATACAAACTTTTCCTCTGTGTGCATGAGAGACATTGGAACGATTCCTCCAAGCTGATGTGTAGGACTAATCAACTGATACTGATTACTACAGCATATTCCTACAAATGTTACAGGTATTGCTTGATTTACTCTTATATACAGACCTTGTCTGAGACATTGATTATATATAATATATATGAGACGTTTGAGACATTTATTATATATATATATATATATATATATATATATATATATCTTTACGACACAAAAACCGTATATGTGACATATTTTGTAAAAACCAAACACTGTTTAGGTATGCATAATGTTGTTTGATGTCCTTTATTTAATATTAACCATCGATACAACAGTTTATCCATTAATTAGGGCTGTGATTTAAACTTTAAAT
>JAVSBU010296120.1:0-11379 GCA_033118015.1 Loricariichthys derbyi | reverse complement strand
TCTGAAGTACGACAACGCCTACCGTATCACGATTATCCCATTTTTTTGTCCGCAAGTCGGTAGCAATGCACACTTTTCGGCACTGTGACAGCACCTTTACATTAAGAAGTGAATAAGTTTAAGTAGGGAATAAGTACAGACAGCAGTTTATTGATTTCTGTTTCCAAAGGGCTCAATATTGTAAGGTGCCTCTAATCACTTATTTTAATAGTATTGTGCCCTTCAGAAGTTTGTAATACCAAAATATAATCAAACTTTTGTTGTCTTGTTTTTAATATACACAATACTTCTACTTTTACTTCTACTTCTACTTTCCCTTTCAGTACTTAAGTAGTAATTTTTAAGATACTTACTTGCAATACTTAAGTACACAATTTTTTGAATACTTTCGTACTTCTACTTAAGTATGGTGTTTAAAGAACACTTCTACTTCTACTCAAGTAACTTCATTGATCTAAAACTTGTACTTCTACTCCACTACTCCGCTCCAATACTTTATACATCTCTGGTCGTCCAACCCAACATGATGCTTGTTTGGATTTATGTTATGGAAGTAGGTTGAATTATTCAAAAGTATTATCAGGATTCTGTAGCTCTGGTTGTAACATGATGATGTCTATCAATCAGCTTAAGCTTAATAAAGAAAAGTCTAAAGCGAAGGAGGATTGGAAATGGACAGCAAAAATACTGGGAATCTGTATGAACTGCACAGCCTGGGATGTTTTGATTGAAAAAGCTAAAGTAATTAATGAGGCTACTGAGGTTTTATCAAAAAGTATTTATAATTTTGTCAAGATATGATTAAAAACATTCATGGTTTATCTAAATAATAAAACTTGGGTTATACTGAGTTGAAAGAAGTTCTTAATCAAAAAAGCATGTTTTTAAGAGTTAAAGCAGGGAATGAGAAAGAGAAACAATGAAAGTAAAAAGACAGACCTGAACAGCTTTTTCTTAGAAAGATGTATATGAAAAAAGACTCATAACAGTGCATAATAATAAGCTGAATGCTTTTTATTGTAGGTTTAATAGCATAAAATTTAGGAGGAACCAGATTCATTTGATTAAAGGGATCAATGGAAGAGTGCCAGTGAGCGTCAAGGACCAAGTGGTCAGAATAAAGATTAAAAAGCTTAAGACTGAAAATAAGATTGGCTGCAGAAAATTATAATCAAGTTATTACATTGTAATGGCAACTATTTGGCTTATAACTGGCCTTTATAACATGTTGTCGATGATTGGACCCAAAAATTACAAACTTAGATTTTTCACTCCATAATAACTTTTCCACTGATCTTAATTCCAATCTTTTACCAATTCATCTTTTTCAATTCATCTTGTTCCCCTTCCAGAAAAAAGTGGTGTATTTGCTGCTACCCTTCCAAAAAGACCAGTCCTGGTCAAACTTCTTCAGACTGCATGTATTCTAATAAAGAGATGGAGAAACAATTATATATGATCATTTGATACAATAATAGTATATCTAATAAAATGGTAGACTTTTGCACAGCACTGTATACTTAGTCAAATAAATAAATAAGCTTCAATGTACAGGGTGAGTCAAAAGTCTCAGGACACCCTTTTATTTCAGAAACAAAAAGGAAAATTTTATATCCCTACACCCCAGCAAGTAGAGGGTGAAGGAATCTCATAGGTTCCGCCCGGAACCTGGCTATCCAGAACCTGGATAAAGGGCAGTTTTCCAAAGGGCAGAGGGTCATGTAGCATATCAAAGAAGAGCAAAAGCTCAGAAATGTATTGCCACAATAAGATTTGCAAGATTCCCAATGAAAAACTTGCCCTTAATCCAATATGGCAGCTTTCAAAATGGCAACCATGTTCCGGACATCGCCTAAATATAGCCCTTCCACCCCCCCACCCCCACCCCCACCCCCCACTTGCTGGGGTTTTTCAGATATATCAGTTTCCCTTTCGTTTCTGAAATACAAGGGTGTCCTGAGACTTTTGACTCACCCTGTATTATTAAAAATCACTCACTCTCATTGCATCAGAAAATTTTAATTGGTCAACTATATATGTTGCAAAGAGGAATTAAAGTTCAGACCTAGTGTAAATGTTGGATATGTCTCATTATTCAGTGTAAGATTAAGCTAATTCACAAAAACACAAATTCTTATAACCCTTTATACTCATCTTTATCCAGGGTGCCAATAATTATGGATGGGATCCCATGCCTTGACCTATTGAATTTCCTATTTAATATATAATAAGTAGTATAAGTTGAACTGAACTCTTTTTATTTGCTAACATTAGCATGATAAATGCAGCAAGAATCTGTTTATGTCTATGGATTAACATGATGAGTTTTCTAAAGAAGTCATTTGAATCCAGTATTAAGATTTAAAGTCTGACTTCATCCAGTGCCATCAGTAATGAGCAATGACATGAATATCAAATCACATAATCCCCTGAACTGCAATCCACTGACAGATGACAAACATCTTGGTGAGCTGGAACACCACAGATTAGTAATTAATAAGATCTGTGCAAGTAGAAAACCCACAGAGGTTGATTAACATGAATAGCTGCAAACTGAAGGAGTGTCACAAAGGCAAAGCTTAACTCTGCATTTGTGTGAAAACCCAAATTCTTGCAAAAACAACATCACAGGCATCTCCCACACACGAAAAAACACTAACAGCTCTCCTCTGGGTTTGGGTTATTAATTCATATATGCTAAAGGAATGAAGGCTACCAATGGGAGATGAAATTTTAATCACTACCACAAATTTTTATCTTATTTTACTCTTTTTGAATTTTAAATGGTGGACAACATGAAACTTGATTCTTCCTCTGTGGAATGGAACACTAACACTGGCGTTATGCTAAACATCAGCCTACACGAATTAAACAAATAAATAGATGAAGAGATATTAACCAGTGACAGTGTAAGCAGTTTGCATTCTGTGGCTTCACTAAACTGAATTAATTAGAACAGCTCTATTTCATGATCAATATCAATATTTCTGACAGCTGCATGGATCCCCCTCAAAGAAAGTACAACATTATGGGTATTTATTGCCAAGTCTTGTATGGTTGGCTAACACTAATAAAAGAAAATATAACCAGATGCATACTGCAACTTCTTATCATTTGTTATCCAGTCACGTGTTTCTCAATACCAATAATGTGAAGTACAGGACGGCAGGACTCAGTCTGTAATGGGTGCTTGATGCAGCGCATATTATCAGTTCTCTTCAGCTTTGTATTTGTTAACCTATCTACCCATTTATATGTAGGACTTACCAGTTTACTTTGTACACAAGAAAGTTGTGGAAGAAATGCTCAGATCTTTTACATACCATTGGATAGTTTAATCTACATGTAACAATGCATATAACAAATTGATAGCATTTCACTAACAAGCACAAGCAAGCAAACTTATATTTTTGGAAATTTAACTCTGGACTTCAACAAATCTGTTAATTCATTTAATCATTCAAAGTCAAAGTCAATCATTTAATTTTCATCTTTTCCACTTAATTTCCTTACAGGATCACGGAAGAGCCGGTGCCTAGCAGGCAGCATAGGGCACAAGGCACGAACAATCCTAGGCATGGCACCAAACCATCGTAGTTCGCACACACTCACACACTGTAACACTAGGACAGTGTCTTTGGACTACGGGAAGAAACCGGAGTACCCAGAATAAACCCACACAAAAATAGGAAGGACATGCAGACTCCACACAGAATGGATCGAGACCACACATCTGGGATCAAACCCAGGACTTAAAGTACAGTACAACAAATCCATCATAAGTTAAATTTATATGTATATAGAGTATCTATACTGTATCACAGCAGAACTGCTCTTAATTAAATCAGTTTTTAAAACACTTGCATTAACCTAAATCATTGACACAAAGCTTATTTTCTAATAAAGTGTTCAAATTCTCCTGTAATTTATTGCATTGAAAGTGAAAAGCAAAAGTAAAATGCATAATCCATTGATGAACTCACAGCATTGCTGCTAAGCTAGTTGCCCAGAAGCACAGCATATGCAGGAATATATTGCACTGTGCAGCAGCTGTTGCTAACCTTCATAGGTCCCATGGGGATTTATTAAATACTAAGAATACTGTACGCACATGTGAAAATAAAAACATGATAAACAGTGTAGATTTGCACTGAGCGAAAACTATTGCGAAACTGAATTTTGGCTGAATCGTGTCACACCAATCAACTCACTTTTGAATGGAACAGGACACAACAGTGGCCCTGGATCATGGTCCGGTACCTTAAACGCTAAGCCACCACAGACCCCCATGCTTATCAGACTGGAAAAACTGTTGTAATCTAAAGTGTTTGGACTCCACTGTATAAAAATAGAAAGATAGAATAAAATATTTCCAGGAATGTGAGGGGTGTACTCTCTTTTGTGAGATACTGTATACAAGTACAGGCAAGAGCCACCGTCGGCAAAAGGCCCTTATTAGACCTGTGTGGACAAGGATAAAATGAAATGAATGCACAAATGTTTTATATCTTTTGAACATAATTAACTCATACCTTTGCATAAACCTATTGTAATACATGGGAGGATATGGCACAATGAACTTATTTAATTTTCAAAGCAATTTTCTTGTACAGATCATTCAGATCATAGGCAGCAGGGAGAAGGAGGGCAATGAGTGGTTAGTCATAGTCTCTGAATACCTAATGAAATTGGCAGGATGTTACAAAAGAGCATTCATATCAATTTGTGAACTCATTTTTTCCCTTCTCTTGTCCTGCCTGGGACATTTGATTGTGGTACATCCAGTTAAATCACTGAGAACCCAGCATGTTTCCTCATATCTCTCCTGGCACAAGACCTCACACCCAGTGTTGAGTCACAGAGGCACTTACTATTGTTTTTTACATAATCCAGTGGTTTATGTGGTGTAATCAGTTGGATAGGACTGATAGTTTAATTAGAACAGCTGACGAAGGGGACAAAATAAAGCAATTCACAGGAGTGTGGTAAACAAAATAAGAGGGGCTAGTGGGATGTAGCAAAGCACTAACAAAGCACTAAATTCCCTCACACTACTAATGGTAAATTAAATTGATTGTTTTAATTCTATGTTTAAATTTGCACATTTAGCTTGCACTGAGCTCTTCTCATCGATGTTAGTGGCTGCCTGCACTCTCTACCAGATTAGGGGTGGAATGGTAGAGGGCAACACACTCTTTTTTGCTTCACACAAGGCGCTGCTGGAGCACGGATGAGGTCGAGTAATTAGCACATAACTGCCAAAGCGGCAGACCCTTTGCAGATGACCTCAGACATAGCGTTGATGCAATGCCCTTTCCACTACCTACACACCAGACCCATAGTGCCCTCTACAGCACAAGATATTATACAATGGAAAATGTACGGGATTTTGGAGTGCAGATTGTGATATTTCAGTGAAGTACGTCTGCCCTCTCCGATGCCCCTTTAATCCGTTGGTTTTTTTTTTCCATCCCTGACATCCCGTTAATAGCTTTGTGGAAATAGAGATCACCTGAGAGATCATTGCAAGTTCATGCAACGTCTTATGACTGGAGGCAAGTACTCAGCAAAAAGGCAATGCAACACCCAAACTCATTACTGAGGCATTCTCATACAGAGCACAGTAAAAGCTTTGCTGCTGCTGGGTATCCACACAGATTAATTGGGCAAATTCTGGTTGCAGTCCTCAGGCAATGAGATCCATCAATAAGGACTGTCCCCAGCCAACTGTAGTGCACAGTGAAAAAACTGCATCCTAGGGTTTGCTGGATGTCATGACAGAAAGAAGCACAATCGTTTGCATTCAGACAGTTGCACCATTATTTTGCTTTCTTTGAGTTGAACTGTACATGTATAATCTTTGCCACTTATTTATAACGCATCTCTCTCTCTCTCTCTCTCTCTCTCTCTCTCTCTCTCTCTACACACACACACACACACACACACACACACACACACACACAGGTAGATGCAGGTAGTGTCACTAAACTTCTGTGCTGCATTCTGTGAACTTGTATGATACATGACTTGAGAACAGTGTGGATGGCATAGATCAAGACATTATCATAGACTTATATTAGGTTATTGTACCACTGATGTTTCATGTGATCCATCTTGGCTGTGTTACCTTCTGCTTCTTCTTCTTAAATATCTGAATGTAAAAAAAACTAAATATACAAAATACGCTGACTTTCACACCCAATTACACATATTTTCAGATACAGTGCTACTTCGAGATACGAGCTGCTCCACATACGAGTTTTTCGAGATACGAGCCACGCCTCGAGCAAAATTTTTGCTCTACATACGAGCTCAGTTCCAAGATAAGAGCTGAGCTTTGGGACATTACCAATAGTTAATTAAAGGCAGCTGACAAGGTCATCACACATTTCACTGACCTCCTCAAGGAAGGCAGCTACATCCTCCAGCAAGTCTTTAACCGCGACAAGACGGGGCTGTTTTGGAAGAAAATGCCCCATAGGACTTTCATTGCAGCTGAGGAGACGAAAATACTGAGACATAAGCCAATGAAGGACCATCTCACCTTTACATTGTGCACAACTGCTAGCGGTGACTGCAAAGTCAAGCCACTGCTTGTTTACCATTCTGAAAATCCTCACGTATTCAAGACGCACAACATTTTGAAAGAAAAACTGCAGGTTATGTATAATTCTGATTAATAGAGAAAAAATACGATCCACCGCTAATAAAAAGTAAACGATAAAGAAATTACAAAGTTACTACGTGACAAGTAAAATTTAGATTAAAAGTAATTGCAAATAAGGATTATAAAATGGTGGACAGAGTCCTCGTGCACGTTGTGTTAAACAACTGAGTCAGGGTTGCCAGATCCCCAGAATCCCACCATTACCACCCTCTGACAAGTCATGCTCATTACACCACCGTATTTTTTTATATTTTTTTCTTTTATTTATTTATTTTTATGTTTCATCTGTGTATAATTGTCTTTTTCTTAATTAAAACGTATTTTTTCATAATTTAGGATATTTTGGTGACTTGTCAGAGGGCTGGAATGGATTAAAACTATTTCCTTTATTTTAAATGGGGAAAATTTGTTCAAGATATGAGCTGCTCTACTTATGAGCTCGGCTCTGGAACAAATTAAACTTGTATCTCGAGGTACCACTGTACATAGTAAAAGTGCATCTGTATCACAAAGCGTGTATTACATATAAAATATTTGTTATGTGTGGTGTGAGGTTTAGTGTAAGTGATTAATCTGTGATTAGCTGAAAGGGTGGCATTGTGGCATCTGATGTGGCAGAAAAGATCCCCAACAGCACTGTTTGAGCACATTGGTTGGATAGATTAGTGGCTAAAAGAGCTTTTGACTATCATTCAATGGAGATAATGATCATTATTGATCAGAATGTTTTCCAAGACTGCTGCCATCCCCCTTTCTCTCATTACCTCGAGTGAGCTAAGGCTTAATCCTGTGATGTCTCTGGTCTCTCTGACCAGATTATTGAGGTTCTTTACCTCCCTTGCACTGAGAGGGCATTTAAACAACCTTCTTATAAGGAAAAACCTGCTCTGGCCTTGTTATTGATGTTGCTTCTGTTTTGTTGGTACAATCCAGGTTACTGTTAAGGTGACATTTAATTCCTGTATTTACTTATCTAACAAAACTCATGACGTCATAGGGTATGTGGTATATGCGAATGTTATTGTTGCTAATTGGTAATAATATTATGGCAATAGGAGCAATGCCGGGTCATACTAAAAAAATAAATCATAGACATGCCACAAATCTTTCACACAAACTTTCATAATCATTTTTCAAATATCCAACCTTCTGGCATTATATAAACATAATATAAAAATAAAGAAATATAATTGTTGTGGTCAGTTACAATTGCTTTTATATTAAGTAAAGGAATACATTCTGAATCACTCATTCTGAGGAATTAATGAAGGCATCACTTTGTAATTTTCAGTTCTAAAACAAACACCTAGAACAGATTAAATTTGCTAATTATTTCTCATTTTAAAAAGAGAGCTCACACCTTGGATAGCTGCTGCACAAAGAGGACTGATATAAACCATGGCTCCAACACCAGAGATGTTGTTTGAAACAAAGGATATGATTATAAAACTTCTTCAAGAAGGCAAATCATCCTGGAATGTTGCAAAAGATGTTGGTGTTTCCCAGTAAGCTGTGTCTAAAATCTTGACCAAGTACAAACAAAATGGGAAAGTTATAAAAGAGAAGCATGCTGGGAGATCAAGGAAGAGATCAAAGCATTAAGATAGAGTTTAAAGCAATATGTACACACAGCAAAACAAATGAGAAACAAGTGGGTGGAAAGTGGACTCAATGTCTGTAACTGAACTGTAAGAAATCACCTAAAAGCAATGGGATTTAGATGCAGAGAAGTTAAACTAAAGCCATAAATAAGACCTAAACAGGAGCAATGAACAGAGGAAAGAAGGCATAAGACAATGGCATAGGTAGACTTAATAAATAAATCAGATGGTAGGGCTGAAGTTGAGTAAGCCTTCAGGAAAAGAAGACAAAAGTTTATCGTGACTTTCATTAATTAAGAAAAATCAGGGCAGAAGGAGCAGGTGGGAGGTTATGGCATCAGTAATTAATAACCCAAAGCCACAGGGATCTATATGGCTGCGGGACTCATTTGATGCTTCTTAAACATGCACAGGAATTTTTTAGTGCCCCTGCTGTTTGCATGTTCTTGTTTGCATCAGAGTGCTGGAGAGAAATAAGAATGAGTTTTGCAAAATCCAAGTGCTAATGTGCAAGGAAGAGGTTTTAATCCATCGTGCAGCATCACTGAGCTGAGAAACCAACAAGATCAGGAGTTAAAAGAAGAGAGGAATAATATTTGAGTGCACTGAATGGAAAGATCCATCATGTCAACTCTTGTACTTTTTTATTTTATTTTACTTTAAAATTCCAACAGAGAACTGGCTAGGAAAGAGAAGGGCAGCGTTCTCTGAGACATCCTTTGATCTATTTTTCATGCCGGGTCATATTTGCACAACCAACGCCAGACCAAGATATGTGGGTGTTTTCCTCACCTAGTAGCTTCAAGTAATCAGTGCTATATATCAGTACCTTTTTTTGTTCTTACAAAAAAACCAAAAACAAATATCCAACGCCAGGTTTATACACAAAAATCTGCAAAGTATACTTGCAAACAGCTTTTCACTTGCAGGAGTTCACTCTTTTCAATCCATCCTAAAGGGTTTGCATATAATCAAGCTAATGTCTCACACAAAAAATACAATTGTTCTAGCAAGAAAGTCTACATCATTTTAGCTAAAAGTCCATTTTTCAAAGTCCTGGTTGCTGCCTGACCCTGCCGCCTTAGTTAACAGAGCAGAAGAAAGAAATATTTTGTTATTAATACACACTATATTGCTTATAATGTTTAAAAACATTCTGATTAAGGACTTCTTACATTCCACATCTTTTATTCCATGTTTGCTCTTACTTGCCTTGTCACTCTACTGGCTCATCTGCAGCTGGCAGTTAGACGGGGAGCTTAAGGGGCTCTGGATGAAGGCACGACACAACTTCCTTAGGACTCTGAACACCAAGATAAGTGATGGGTACCAAAGCAGAAGTACCTGAGGGACATGACAGAGGAACTCTATTACAAGGCTGGACAACACACAGAGGACTGATCAATACAGACAAACAATTTCACTTACCCAGGAGGATTCCAGATTGCTGTCATTTCAGGAAGATATAATTAGATTGTACTCATAATTATTATTATCCCATTTAGTGTAGTGTATGTAAAAGGGTAAAGACATAATAAGTCCATACTGAACATGCACAGAACATTATAAGCCAGTCCAGAACTACAGTCCATTTTAAAGCAAATAATCATGGGGAAAACATCTAAAATAAAGAATCACAATCACAGTTATCAGTCCTCCTCTAGTCAATCTATCAATGGAAAAATGGGACCACTGACCAGATGGATAGTGGAGTATTTTTGGGCAAAGACAATGACATGATACGTCACAGTTTTCTAAGTTCTGTTGGAATAAGTGTAGCAACTATTGTTTTGCTGGATATTTTAAATACTGTGGACACTAACCCCTACTGATACACTGTGAACACTGTAGCTAGTCCTCTTTATTTTCCTGTAGCTTACTCCTTCTTGTTGGCACCAAAACGTGTCATTGCCGAAACGTGTTATTTGAGAACAAGCTGCAATAAAATAAATTGATAATTTGATGATTATGTTTAATAAATTAAAACATAAATGTGGATTTTCCTCGGTCATCCGTATTGAAATCCCCCCCAAAAAATGGCCGCCAATTAAGAATGTGTAACCTAAGCATTTCGTTTGAATTGCGAATGCGTTGCGAACAAAGCAGGAGTTTTGCGCGCATCCCGTGAGTGAGATGCGGATGTATAAGCTGCCTGTTCCTGCCACTCAACGTTCAGTCTTGGAAGTGCTGTCACGGTGCCAAAACATGTTATTTGCGATAGACTATTCCTGATACGGTCGTCGTTTTTGTAATTCACACTTAATACATTTGTTGTATAATAATTTTTACTTCCGTACATGTCCGCATCATCTGCAAATGTCCGCACTCAAATTTTTAGCATGCTCAAAATTTGACTGCAGAAGAAACTCCATTCTGAGGACTCAATACGGCCGCTATTCCTTCGCCACACATCCATGATTATGTTCTTAATTATTCGCACATTTCTGTTTTACATTAGCATATTTCCGCAATGGTTTGCTGAAAACGATTATGTGGCGCATGTATTAAGAATTTATTGGTCATAAAATGTTCATGTTGCGATTGAAATATGAAAGCACCAATTAGCATCATTCTTCCGAAATCTCCCGGACCACTGCTGTGTGTGATTAACCCTATGAGCCCAATGCCTGCACCGTGTGTTAAAAAATACATCTATTCTTCTCTGTTAAATATCTCCGGAATGGTATATAACAGCAGGATGAGCCGCATGTCATTGGAAAGTGCAGAATCAGCGGTGTGCAGCACTTGTCTGTGCAGTGATGTGCTGCTGAGAAAATAACTTTCAAATTTGTCAAAGTTTTTAGTTTATCCAGTTGGCAAACAGTGCTGTCACCACATTACTGTTAAATTACTCACAAACCCACGATTGCACTGACATGAGACGCATACCAAATGAAAGAGCAGAAAAGTAGCTTTATAATGATACCTGGCACTCGTGCCATATCCCAAAAAAATGAACAATCCATCAGGTTATAAATGCAGAAGAAATATATGACTTGAAAAAATTTATAAGTTGATATGTCTACCAAACCAGGCTGGGAAAAGAATGGACATTTCCTGGCATTGCCCAGTCTGTGATCTTCCACTGTGTGCATTTCAAGGCTTGGCACT
>JAVSBU010296013.1:0-11380 GCA_033118015.1 Loricariichthys derbyi | reverse complement strand
GCAAAATTTACTTTAATCTGAAAAGAGGATTTTGGACCACTGAGTAACAGTCCAGTTCTTTTTCTCCACAGCCCAGAACAGACTGGTTCAGACTGAAACAGAGACCCAAACAGAACTTCATTATAGCATAAAAACTTATTCTTATCTGTGTATCAGGAATGTGGCAACATCATGGTTTGGTCCTGTTTCACTTCACCTAGGGCAAAATGGCTTAATGAACAATGAACTTTTAATTTTATTAGATTATAATAAAATTCTAAAGGAAAATGTCAGGACATGTTCCTGAACTGCATGTAAATAGAATGTGGGTCCTGCAGCAAGACGAGAACCCTAAGCCCACAAGTCATTCTACTAAGGATGGGTTTAAGAATAAAATTAATGTTTTGGAATGCCCAAAGTCCTGATTTTAATCCAATGGAAATGGTGTCAAAGTACCTAAAGCAGTTATGTGTTGTGAGGCTCTTCTCTCCAAGCTGACCCGAAGGACTGATCAACAGTTACCAGAAACATTTAAGTGCAGTTATTGCTGCACAACGAAATCACATCACACACTGAAATCAAAGGTCCACATACTCAAGTCACTCGCAGATATGTAGTACCTAACCACCGATTTGACATTTTGCGTTAATGAGTATGAAATACACTACTGTCCTCTACTCCCCCAGATTCCTGGGCAGGTCATCACCTGTGGGGGCGGAGCTATGATCTGAGGTTGCTGCAGTTGGTCAGGTTTAGGTTCAGTAACATTATGAGCCCAAAGAATGAGGTCAGCTGATACCTGAATATACTGAACCACCAGGTTATTACATCAATGAATTTTTTTGTTCCATGATGGCACGGCCATATTCCAGGATGATAATGCCAGGATTCATCAGGCTCAAATTGTGAGAGAGTGGTTCAGAGAGCGTGAGACATCACATTCACACATGGATTGGCCACCACAGAGTCCAAACCTGAACCCCATTGAGAATCTTTGGGATGTGCTGGAGAAAACCAGTGGGTCCAAATCTCCCATCATCAATACAAGATCTTGGGGAAAAAGTAATGCAACAGTGATGCTACAGGGAATGTGTGCTGTAATCAAAGCTAAAGGCGACCAATGAAATATTAGTGTGACCTTTTTTTGGCCAGGCAGTGTATTATCCATTATAGAATGTGTAGGTAGCGTTAGAATTATGATTTAGTCTGTTCATATGCTGCTAGATTCTCTGATTCTCTGATTAGCATTGCTAACAGTACAGCCTTGTGGTGGATATAAATGGTGTAATAAAATGGTTTAGCCCCCTATAACAATTGCTGTTTAGTAATATGGCGTTAAGTCTGATGTTCATGTTAAAGTGACTGCATGAATTCAAGTACATTTCAGACATTCATTACATTTCCTGAGAGCAGAACCAAAGAATGAAACAAAACTTTAACTTCCCGTTTGATGTGCATCTCACATAATATTTTAGCAAAGTTATGATGTATAAAGTTATAAATGCATTGAAGGAATTACACAATCCTTCTACAGGGTGACTCAGTAGATTGTCCTCTCGTTAAAGGTGAAGTGGATGGACACTCCTTTCATAATTTATAGGTCTGAGGAACTCTCTTGACCCAGAGTGCCCTGTTATTTGTGGTTTCAACTAAAGGATGGTTAAGATGTTTCGCTGATCCATAGCACCACTTATCATCACGTTGCTTCAGAATGCTGACCACAGTCTCGGCTGCTTCTGAGATGGGTGATGTAACCTTTCTGTGATGGGCTTGCTACTTGAAAGTGGACACTATGTTTAGCCTAGATTTTCGCTCTGAAATCAGTGTGGCATGTTTGGGTTAGGAATTTGCCGTTTCCAGTACAGTAATTTCCCAAATGTCTGACTACAGACTGTTTTAGTAAACTGGTGTGTTTCCCAAACACCAGTCTAGCTTTAGAGTGCTTGTTAGGATTCTTAACAAGTAATAAAATAGAACACAAAATAGAATAATTTGGAATAAAACACATTTTATTTTCAACATTTTGCAAAACGGGCTCTAAAGAAAAGTGAATATAAAAACTTCTTACTTATCTGTCTTGTTTATCTGTTATGCAGAAGTGGATGTGGGTTGTAGAAAGGTAAAGTTTTTTTCCTGTTTGTTTCTTTGATTTTAAACAAGGGTTTGTAGGTTGTAGTGTGTTAACACAATATTTTACATTGTACTATATTTCCTGTGGATCAAGAGGTTCAGTTTGTGGGATGCAGGTCAAGACAAGAAAGGTGATTTAAGTGACTTTAAACATGGTATTGTTGTTGGTGTTATATCCTCCTGAACCAAGGGAAAACTTTATCTTACAATTTCTGTTCAGATGTCCATTATAAAGGACATAAATGAATGGGCCGGGTCTCAGGAGGATATAAGCTAGTCTGAGAACTTCAGAAACTGCTGATCTACTGGCATTTTCATGCACAACCTTCTCTAGGGTTTATAGAGAATGGTCTGAATAAGAGAAAATATCTAGTGAGGGCAATTCTCTCAGCAAATATACCTTTCCAATGCAAAAGGTCAGAGGACAATGGCTATACTGGTTTGAACTGATAAAGAGAACAGTAAATCGAAAAACCATTTCACAACTGAGGCATGCGAAGAGAATCTCTGCATCCAACCATAGTGAAAGAAGGACACAAACCATTTACTTGTGTTAAAGTATAGATGCCCAAGGTAAAATATCACACCAGTAAAAGTACAAACCCTCCCTTTAGACCCCCACTGGAGTAAAAGTACAAATGTATTTTCCTTCCAATGTACTTGAGTTTTAAAAGTAAAAGTACCATGATTTATTATGGCCTACTATCATTTTTTTAACAGTGGTACAATTGGTACACCAGTCTCTTAACAGCATGCCCTTAATTAGTCCAACGAGTCAAAATAATTTCACGTGTGGGTTATACCTTGATTAGTGTGTTTACTTCTTAGTTCATTCATTTTAGATGTTATTTTATTGGTTATAGTTTTTATGAGCATGTAAGTCAAAAGGAAGTACAGGTTTTACATAATGTATTAAAGATTTATTAAAAAGTAAGATATTACGGATTAAAAAGTAAGATATTTGATATTGAAATACAGTGGAGTAAAAGTAAAATGTCACCCAAAATGGAAATACTACAGTAAAGTACAGATACACAAAAAAACTACATAAATATAGTAACGACTTACATCTACTTCTTTACTCTCCAAGACTGGAATGCAAAACACATTTAACATTGAAGCAGATGGGCTTCAACAGTGCAAGACCACACTGGGTACCATTCCTGTCAGCTAGGGTTAGGGTAACAATTCGTACAGGCTTGCCAAAATTGGCAGTAAAATATTTAAAATATGGTCTGATGAGCCTTGATTTCTGCTGTGACATTATGGTAGGGTCAGAATCTGCTGTAAACAACGTGAAATAGTTCAGCATGCTGGTGGTGATGGAATGTAGATCATAGTTTCATGGCACATTTTGGGCCACTTAATACCAATTGAGCATCATTTAAAACCACAGCCATCCTAAGTATTGCTTCTAACCAAGTGCATCCCTTCATGGCCATAATGTTCCATCTTCTGATGGATACGTACAGCAAGATAATGTGTCACAAAGCTCAAATCATCTCATACTGGTTTCTTGAACATGAAAATGAGTTCAGTCTTCACTAGATCTCAGTCCTATAGAGCACCTTTGGGATGTGGTGGAACATGAGATTAGCATCATGGATGTGCAACTGATAAATCTGCAGCAACTGCCTGATACCATCAAGTTAGTATGGACCACAATGTCTGAGAAAGGTTTTCAGCACCTTGTTGAATCTATGCCATGAAGATTTAAGGCAATTGTGATGGCAAAATGGGGTCCAGCAGGATACTAGCAAGGTGCTCCTAAAAAAGTGGCCAGTGAGTATATATTATTAATTTTAATTGTAGTAATGGAAAGGGGGGAACAAACACTCTACACTTATATGATCAATATAGGATAGTTATTTTACTAAAGCCCTGTTTACACATAGACGGTTTAATCGGCGGGTAGGATGTAGACTGAAGTTTGCGGTAGTTTTGGCGATAAGAAATTAGAAACGGCGATTAAAAAGTATCAATCGCCGTTGTTCGTGTTGTTTCCATCGTCACACGAATCTCCGGGAGCGCTCCCGGAGAAGACCAGATAATTCGCGTGTTGACGGGCACAACGCAAACAACGGCGTTTGATACTTTTTAATCGTTGTTTCTAATTTCTAATCACCGGAACTACCACAAACTTCAGTCTACGTACTACCCGCTGACTGAACCATCTCTGTGTAAATGGGGCTTAACAGTTTTAACTGCATTTCATAGTGATAAATCAGTTCATTCCATCTCCAGTGTTTTAAAGTAACAACAGCCAAAGGGCCTATTTGCATCATTTAGCACTCGCCTGTATCCAGAGGGATTTACAATTCATACAATCTACAGTCCACACAATTGTGGCTTAAGGGCCTTGCTCAGGGACCCAACAATGGCAGCTTGGCAGAGGTGAGATTTGAACCCTGGACCTTCTGGTCCAAAGTACAGAAAGTTAGCCACTAGACTAGGTAATTATTGTCGCTGAATTCATCTGTCAGATAGTATTTTGATGTAAAAGCAATATTAGGTCAAGTAGGAGAAAGCAAACAAATGTGATCAATTGCAATTAATACTTAATTTGACAGCCCTGCTAATACCAAACATTCAAAATGCTTTTACTGGAATTGTCTCCCACACCCCGGTCCACATCCTCGTTGTCCATTTCTGCAGTTCTTTTCTAAAAATTTGAGAAGTTGATAATGTTCCACTATTTAGTGGTGCTTAGAATTCTTTAGATTTTTATGTATGACATGATCAAATATGACTTAAAACATCCTCAGTTTATTACAGTAGTCCTGAGAGTAGAAAAGGAAAAACCATGTAAATAAATGAGACAAAAATATTATTTATGAACCTGTGGTAAAATACTCATGCATTTTAGAATTTCAACTCAGCAGGCGAGTCTGCTTGTATAACTTGGAGTAAAGACTTTTACAGCCCTGTGTTTTACCGAAAATCTGTTCCTCCCCTGGTTCTTGCAGGAGTGGATCCTTCTCTGCAGACTGATCACCGAATCCCAGTATGCTCCCAGCCTGCGCCTCTCTCTACCAAACAGAATAAACCCAGAGCGGCTAACTCGCGGGATGAGCGATTCAGATCTGGTAAGAAGACATCCATTTCTCTTTAATCTCAACAGTAACGATTTAAACGGCAGCTGCTGAAATACTTTACTTTTGCTAACTTATGTAAATCATTGAAATAAAGTATGGTTAATAGCATTCGTTTGTTTTGTACATTTGAACATGTGTAGGGTTTTAAGAATAAATCAGAATTCAAGGTTTTTTTTTAAATGCTTTGGAGCCCAAGCTCCTGCTTCACTTGTCTTATAGCTACACATTTGATTGATTGATAGACAGACAGACAGACAGACACAGACAAACACTCAGTCTATAACTGCCAATTTACCAAACTGGCATTTTGAATTATATTTTGAATTATATTTTGAAAGATTTTTCCCAAAGCTTTGTTTGTATATTATAGTATATCTAATTTAGACATATCTAATAATAACGGTACAGTATTTTGACATGCTGCATTTTTCACTGTTTTTGTGGTTTTATGCAAACTTGTCACTACCAAAACTGAAAGAACTATAATAGAAAAACTGTAATACAAATTATATTATATTAAGATTTATTTTCTGCTTCTCCCTTTTAATTTTTTAATTTTCTTAAGCCATTTACCCTGAATTTTAATAAAGGTTCCTTTCAGTGTGGACCTGAAAATGCAAAACATAATTCTTTAAAATCTGAGTAGGCTTTCTTCATAAAATGTATAATGTTTCAGAGTTAATGACTGAATAAACTGAATATATATTAAAACAACGTTTATCATATAATTTTGTTTATAATTCATTGATTCATTCATTCATTGTCTTATCCATTTTATCCTCGTCAGGGTTGTGGGAAATCCAGGGCTCAGTGACACAGGGTGCGAGGCAGGAACAACCCTAGATAGGGTGCCAATCCTTCATGTTGTAGCATAATGTTGTAGCAGGTTCTTTCAAATTTCTTGCTTAACCTTAACTTCTAACCTTATGTTGGAAATTTTAGAAACACTGAGATTTTGTAAGCAAAAAAGTAAAAAGAAAAACTAGCCAGTAGGCTACATGGTTAGCAAATACAGATTTGAATGGTTGTTCACACAAAACATAATTAGTTAATCCAGTACAGGATTACGGGGAGCTGGGACCTAACTGGTAACTCTGGTTTCAAGGTGGAAACCCAACAGACAGCTCGCTAGTCCATCTCTGACATCAAATAAATATTTTATATTACAACACAATAAAAAGTATTAAAAACTTAATAAAAACTAAAAAAAAAACTTAACACTGTTAAGTAACTAAAGCTTATTTTCTGAAAATCTTTAGGTTCTCTACTGGTCTAGCATACTGATGTGTGGATAAAATAATTTTTCATGATATTCTAATTTTTTTAAATGTACTGGATATGAGCCAGATTGAAAAGAGCCTTGAATTCAGCCTAGTGACATTATCTATTTTAAATACAATTACAATTCAACATGACATGATTTTTAACCACTGTAAAGCAGCAGACTGTAACAGCAGGAAGCAGACATTGTCTGAAGTGCTTCTTCTACTTTCCAAAGGCTTCTTACTAGGAAAGGGTGAATAAACCAGGCTTAAGTGCAAAGTCTTTCTTGTTTACCCTTTAATCACAGTCACAATCCATAGCAGAGTTTTAGATGTTGCAGGCTGAGGTATTATAGGTTGGGTAAACTACAATGTGTAATCAGAAAGCAGACAAAAATGAAACAAGAACACAGCTGTGGTACAACTAGGTTTAGAAATTGGGGGATAAAACAAGCAGTTAGAACTTCAATGCCTACAGAGCAACCATAATAACCATTCCCACATAATCCCACGTACCCAACTATCTCTAATGCCAAAGCAACACGTCATCACTTAAACACCAAGTTAAACACAGTCTATTGAGCTGACAAGAATAAGCACGCCAGATTTAAACCTTCACTACAATGACACATTAAGGAGCATAAAGACAATGTGCTCATAGACTGAATGCAGCTAACAATGCCAGACTGAAAATGTCTGCTTTTGGCAAAGACAAAATTGTGAAAGGCAACTGTATATAATAGCTGCAAGACTAAACCCTGATCCTTGGGAAGTTAAGTTCTGCTGTACCTACTTGTTTTCTTTGTCCTTGACCTGACAAAATAACAAAAATGCAGCCAAATACAGCCAGTTAACTATTTAATTCTTATGGATTTTTGTCTGTGTCTCTGAATCCCAGAATTCACAGGGCACAGGCGAATACATAGTGTCTGAACAGAGCACCAATGGATGCTCCCTTCCCCTCCCTCAGACATGTCCAATTAGTTGTACAGTGGCTATAGAAAATCTTCATACCCTGTTGGAATAGTCACTGTTTTGTCTTACAGCCAAAAATCAGAACTAAAAAAACACAATGTCTTTTTTTCTTCCAACCTTCTTGACACTTTTTGTTTTACAGGATTCAAGTATTTAGCAAAATCAAATCACAGCTTTTTGAACATAACCACCCCCCTGATTTAGAACTTTTTTGGAGCCATCTTTTGCTTTCATTACAGCCATTAATCTGCTTTGCACAATATTTATCCATTCTTCATTGCAAAATAGTTTGAATTCAGTCTAATTTGATGGTGAGAATGCACTGCTCTCTTCAAGTCCAGCCACAGATTTAGATCAGGAGTTTTTGGCCACTGAAGGATGTTTACCTTCCTATTTTTAAGCCACTGTTTTGTTTTTTTAGCAGTGTGGTTAGGGTCGTTGTAATCCTGGAAGGTGAACCACTTGCACATTTTCAACTGTCTAGCACAGAGTCACGTGTTTTCCTCAAGAATTAGGATGTACTTGGTAACATCCATTTTCCCTTCAGACCTGACCAGTTGTCCAGTTACTGCTGAAAAGAAAAGCCCTTAAAACATAATGTTGCCGCTGCCATGCTTAATGGTAGATTTAGTGTATTTTTGGTGGTGTGATGTTTTTGGTCTTCCCAGTGTTTTCTGGCTAAGCACAAAAGAGACTCAGCATGACACTTTTACAAGTTAGCTTTGTGTAAAGTTTGTGAGATTGTTGTCATGTGCACAGAATGATCAAGCTCAGCCATATAGACTTGTAAGTCATTCAGAGTTGTCTTTAATCTCTTGGTTGCTTACATGATCAGCATCCTCTTGGACTGGTCATCCAGTTTGGAAGGACGACCTATATTAGTGAGTTTTGTTGGTGTCATACACTTTCCACTTGTAATGGTACTCACATGGATAGGTGAATCCACCAAATCTTTTTGTATTCTTCTCATAATTTGTCCTTTTGCTCAACTTAATCACAGAGCACATTTCCAACCTTTGAGAATCTTTGTGTTACATTACTAGTAGTGGAATCCTCAGGGAGCAGCCATTTTTATTCTGAAGTAATTAAAACCACTACAGTTTATGCCAGGTGTGGGGCCATTAGCCTGGTGTGTGATCTGGACGGTGATTGGTTGTACCTGAGAAAGTTCATAATGGTTAAGCTAAGGAAAATATTTCACTCAAATAGGGTAACTGATGGCCTTCATCCACACAAGAATGTGAACAGCTATCAGAATTACTTACAAAAAATTCTGTATTTAGTGTTTAGTATTTAGTCCCATCCATCAATGTAGTGTGTGTGGATGTCTAATTTCTGCAGTGACGTTAAAAGTGTTAAAACAATTTTTTTGCCATAAATTTCAACGATGAGCATGACAGTAATTTGGATAAACAGTCTGGATTAAAAAAAAAGTATTAATTTTCCTTTAAAATTATGTATGGTTGTAGTTAGAAATATTTTAGGTAGAGTACACAACTGACGTTATTGTGTTTGTGTGACTCCCAACCCAGCCAAAAGGCACCTTTGGGAATCGAACTCAGTTTTGAGCTAGTAAATTGCCACCCCTCCGCCCAAGTAACTAAAGATTAAATAGTATAGTATTAATATTACAGAATTAAATCAGGAGAAAGCAAGTAAACTTTCTTAGCCCACTTAAAATATAATTTACTTTCATTCATTCATTGTCTTATCCGCTTTATCCTAGTCAGGGTCGTGGGAAAGCTGGTAACACAGGGTGCAAGGCAGGAACAACCCCAGAAAGGGTTCCAATCCATTGTAGCGTACATCCAATCATACATACACTCATGCACACACTCACAGTCTAAAGGTACTTTGGAAACACCAATTAACCTAACACAAGTCTATGGAATGTGGGAGGAAACTAGTGTCGTCATAATCATCTTTTCCGTTTATCCATTTCACAGTCATGGTGGCAGCAGGGCAATCAAAGAAGCTCAGGCATCTCTGTCCCTCACAACTTTAACCAACTCCTCTTGGAGGAACTCCAGCCACTCACAGGCCAGCTGAGAGATATACAGTAAACCCCCTGTACCCCAGAACCTCCCACAAATAGTGAGAATTCACAATTACTTATAATTGTATTTTGATGGTTAAATCCAACCATTCAGGAGCTTGGCGTGACTACAGTGGCTGTGCATTCGCACTGTTATGTATCACCCAATGAGAGCGCAGCTTGTAGAGCCATCCGAACACCACCCAATAGCATTCGAGTAGTGGAGTGAACATGCATGCACACAATTGTTGGAGTAGTAGTAGGAGTTGGGATATGCATTTGAAACGGATCATGGAAACTCTCAAATAACGAAGGAGGGCCATTAAAAGTTTTTGTGGTTTCATTTTAAGTAAAGAAGTGCAGTTTTAGTTTACGTGTCTACAGTGCCTGCAATACCTCTGCCTTTCATCTCCGTTAGCCAAACTCGTTTGTCTCCAAGGTAAGAATATAGTACTATATAACACTTTTTTCTTTTATTTCATATATTTTGTTATGCATTGATAAATTATAAATGTGTTTGTTAATTAGAAACATGTTTTTCATAATTTAGGATGGTTTGGGGATGTTTCACATGGCTGGAACGGATTAAATCTATTTCAGTTATTTTAAATGGGAGAAATTTGTTTCATATACGAGGTGACTCACTTACGAGCTCGGTTATAGAACAAATTAAACTCGTATCTCAAGGTACCATTGTATATATATTCTACTGAACAAAACTAAATTTTTCAGTGAATAACAAATAGATGCGTTCCAGAGAAAATTTGGCGATTGTGGAACCGCGGGTAGGCGGGGGTCTACTGTAATCCCTCCAGCGAGTCCTGGGTCTGCCCCGACGCCTCTTCTCAGTTGGCTGTGCCCTGGCACACCTCTAGCCAGAGGTGTCCAGGAGGCATCCTTGTCAGAGGCCCAAACCACCTCAACTGGCTCCTCTTAATGCGAATGAGCAGCGGTTCTGCTCCAACCTCGGAGAGTGTGCCCAGCAACCCGTAGGAGAAAGTTAATTTCAGCTGCTTGTATAAGTAGTTGGAAACCAGAGTACCTGGAGAAAACCAATGCTAACACGGGGAGGACATGCAGACTCCATACAGGTGGAACCCGAGGTCGGGATCTCTGGTAACCACTGCACCACCATGCCACCCCAAACTGACTTTCAGTAATGTCTGACTAATCTGACTAATCCTAACAGTAAACAGGGAGTGTATACAAACTGAGACAGAAGTTAGACAAAACAAAGGTATTGTTTTCAACCAACTTGTTTGAATGTTAGAATTATATTTCTGTCAGCCTGACTACTGATTGCCAGTGAGAGCAGACAGACACTATAAAATTTTCCTTCATATCTCCTCCTCACTATCTTCAAAGTGGAAACTCTGACTATCTAGTGTCGGTTTATTCAGTTGGTTTTGATTCTTTGCTTGTAAGGAGAATAACAACCCAAAAATGCAAGCATCGCTAATAATAAATGAAAGAAACAGACACAGAGCTCTATTAGCACTTCATCAGAGTTTTAAAAAACTGCTAGTTTTTGTTTTGTCGTTTTTAAAAGCCAGACTGTCTGGAAAGATGAAAAGCCAAAACCTCTAAAAGTGTGGCTAACACAACTTTTTATAATAGATTTGTGTGTTTTACACATCAGCTACCACAGGCTGAAGTTGCAGCTGCATTGAAGATGGGACATGTTGTTATTTGTGTTCCTACAGACCTGCACACAGAAGCGGTACAGGCAGCTTTGGCGAAATATAAAGAAAGGAAGATGCCAATGCCCTCAAAGAGACAGTCTGTTCTAGTTCAATCCTCTGTGGAAGCATGTACTCCGCCTGGTAAAGACACACCCACACACACACACACACACACACACACACACACACACACACACACACACACACACACACACACACACA
>JAVSBU010295904.1:0-11380 GCA_033118015.1 Loricariichthys derbyi | reverse complement strand
ACTGAGATGGTTTGGACATGTCCAGAGGAGGGACAGTGGGTATATTGGTAAAAGGATGTTAGAAATGCAGTTGCCAGAAAGAAGACGAAGAGGAAGGCCACGAGGAGATATATGGATGTAGTTAGAGAGGATATGGAAGTAGTTGGTGTGAGGATAGAGGACGCAGAGGACAGAGTGAGATGGAGGAGGACGACTCGCTGTGGAGACACCTGAAAAGGGAAAAGCTGAAAGAACAAGAAGAAGATGGATAATGCTGCTTTATTTTGACAAAACAAAACATTGTATACTTGCGGAGAGGTTCCAATCAGAGGTGGGTGAGTCTGGATCCTTTATCACTTGGTTCCTCATTCAAATTTGGTTTCTATCATGTTTTATCTTGCTGCTGTTGCTTCTGGCTCATTTGTGTGCTTTGTAAGGTAAGAGTAGGTAAGAGGCTACATATTGTCTCTCAGACAGCAGAGTTTGTCCACTTGACACTCTACTACAACCATCAAGAAAAAAACCCAAATGATCCCATCAGTATTCATCACACACACACACACACACACACACACACACACACACACACACACACACACACATGTCCCTTTTTCTCGCTGTGTCTCCACCCAGCCTTCCTGTTTACAAGCTATCCACCCGAGCACATGAGCAGAATTACCATCTGGCAATGTGACGTTAAAACACCAGCCGATCACCTAGATTAAATACCAAATAACAGATTGGGTCTCACTTAGAGTGAACTGACAGAGACGAATTGGAGTGTCGATATCCAGCCAGAACCCACGGTCCTGTGTGACGAACAAATATCAGGCTTTAACAACACAGCTAAGAGAGAGGGAGAAAGTGATTAGGACACGTCCTGACCAGGCTGGTCTTCACCTACAGCCACAGGCGTCCATGCTTGAGGACCCCAGTGACCCCTGCCAGCCCCGATATGGACTGGTGTTCTATCCAGGGCAGGCTTATTCCTGCATGGCCTTCTGTTACCTGTCCATCCTCACCTCATCTACCTCCGATGGTCTTTCTGCCTCGGCATATCAACTATTAATATACGTAACAACAAGAAAAGATCAGTAAAAGTTAGGCCTTTATAGGGACGGCTGCAATCAAATCCATGTCTGAATCAGGAAACTCTGATATTTTAGATTTGCATCATGTTCAAGGTGACATTTTCAATGTCCTTTTGTTAGAGATCAATGGCGTATAATCGCGGCATATAAGCGAAATACTAATTAAAACAAAAGGTCACAAAAGGCTGTCAAATCTGTGAGGTGAAGAGCACAAGGCTGCTTGATTTTTCAGTAACGCAGGATCAGATTGCCAGAGTCTCATCAAACAAGTGAAGGAAGGAAGTAAGACATGGACATTTTAATTAAAATACACTAAAACAGTGTCTCTAAGTGGGCGGCAGGGTGGCACAGGGTGTGAGGTGAAGTGCCCTTGGACGACCTCACCTCTAGTTCTACACGCTCTCTACGAATATAATCCCCCTCTGCAGCAGCCATATGTATTTTTTCACCCATCTTTTGGTTGGTTGCTATTAAAACAAAACACATTTCACTTTGTCCCAGTGGGAAACCTGCCCCAGTTTCTCCAAAAGGGCAAAACCTGAGTCACTTCACACCATCCGTCCTCCTAAAATACACGTCCCTGCTATCAAAAAGAGGAATGAACAGCACGACACTGCACTGAAGGTTTCATCTGACCATAACGGTTTGGCTCAGGTCTTCAAACCTGCTTATTTTGCCCATATCAGAACCATTAACCATGGGAAATAATATCAAAGATCCAAAATTAGTTTTCTGATCTGTGAGGGATCATGTTTTTAGGAAACTGGACACTTTATTAGGTACACCTGTTCAAGTGATCCTTAATGCGAAAAATTAAACTTTGAAGCAGATGAGCTACAACGGTAGAAGACCACACCAGGTGCCAACCCATTCACCAAACTGGATGAACGTTAGCTGGTCTGATGAGTCTCAATTTCAGCTGCAACATTCGGATCGTTTAAAAACCACAGCCTACCTGAGTATTGTTGCTGACCGTGTGCACCCCTTTATGCCCACGATGTACCATCTTCTAATTGGCTCCTTCCAGCACAAACTCAAACAGATCCACAGTCACCAGATAATCCAATAGAGCACCTTTGGGACACTTTTGGGACCAAAATCTCTGAGGAACGTTTCCAGCATGTAGAATTAAAGAAGGTAAAAGGAAGCCTAGCCCAGTACTAACAATTTATACCTAACAAAGTGGCCGGTGTTATTTGTTATTTGTTTTGTTATTTATATATGGCTATCAAATTAAACAGTAAAAGGTTCTGTGCAGCAACCAGAAGTGATTTTCAAAGCCCATTAAAATAAGGCAGAACATGAGAAATGAGAGGTTCGATGGAAAACGTTCAGCTCAGAGAGGACGACGTCCTCAGAACAAACACCTGGTGGACAGGTGGCCTGGCGTCACCTCTACACTCCTCATCAATTCCACTCATCTGCACAGTCACCGTGCATTTACTATTTCGTTTATCCGTGCACATGAAGAGGACGTGTGTTTTCACATTTGGTTTGGAGATTAAATATGCCAGGATTTAAAACAACAAATGCTGTCTGGAGCAGTGGGGCATCCTGTACTCCTTAACTGAAGCGGGGCGGTGAAGCAGAAAATGATCGAATTTGGAGTGTTTTTTATTTTGCGATGTGCACGACTGCTCAGCTAAATTAGATAAACAAATAGCATCAGGAAATCTAATGAATACGGAGCGTCAACCTTATTGTACACATGAAGCAAGAGCTGTGCACCATCACACACACACACACACACACACACACACACACACACACACACTGTATTATATACATCTAATTCATGTCTGAATGACAGAAAACAAATATGAGCATACTCTTGCGCCACCTCCTGATAGAAAAAGGGATCACTGTCAGAAAACAACAGTGTTTTAACTTTTATGAAAGATCGAAAGATGAGAACGACTCTGATATACAATATAGTAACTGTTCTAAATGTGTTTATATTGTGCATTAATTAATGTTATCATTTAAAATAAAACACTACATACAGTGTCCATTTGATTATGGTAATATCTGGTCAACTTCCTGTTACTTCAGTCTCGTTACTTAGGTCGTAGCTGAGCTCAAAAACTCACCTCTCAGAATCAAAGGACGAGAAGCATCAAGACTTTTCTATTTGAATTATTTGAGCTAAAATTGACCAACAACAATACAGGGCATAAATCCATAAAATGAAGTCTCACTCTCAGTTTAGGAAGTTAAAGGATCCAAACTGCTCCCAGTTCTGCTCCACAGATGATCAAAGCGTATTGGATGAGTAATAAGTCCAGCTTAATGCAGAGCCCTGGATTTAATTGGGTGTTCATTAGCTCGCCGTGTCCCTCCTGTGCTTTTAACACGACTTTGACACTAACGAGTGACCGTGTGAGGTTAGATACGTTTGGTCAGGGGCAAATTTTCATCCTACTTTGATCAGCAGAAATCTAATATGTATCATCTTTATATAACCTCATTTAACTCTTTAATAAATATTTGAATCTTTGAACGCTCAAGTGATTTACCTAAACGAGCAAAATCATTAATTAGGTAACAATATCTGTAAAGTATTAGTAATCTGTGTGTTTGCATCTCATAGTCTGAAACATTAACCCCTTAGAGAGCTGTGTTTTGTGAGTAAAGTCCTAGATGGGCTATACTCACTCAGGAAATCAGTAAGGTTCAGTGGAATTACACACATGATTTTAAATATCATATTAAGAGCGCTGCAGTCGTTTTCTCCTCACATCCTGATGTGTGAGGTGTTTAGGTCGATAAGTGACAGTGACAGAGAAAACAGGGCACAGGTAAAAGAAAAGAAAATGTAACTGATCAGAACAGGTCACCTTCTTCCATGGATTCTGGGTCAAGTTCCAGCACAGGCACCTTTGACATTAGGTCATGAGCAGGGGGCGCCGTGGAGACACATTGCATTCTGTACTAAATATTTGATCTGTGTTCAATAAAGCTCTGGGATATCAGTCTCTGGCTGTTTAACGAAAAGGGTTTTTTGGTCTGGAACCATGTGGAACGTTCACATCTCCAGGATGACCTGAAACGATGCTCAGCTTCGCTAACGGTTTTATGTCTGCATCAAAGTGAATCCCTGCAGTCATGATCCAAAGTCACATGGAAAGCTTCCCATGGCTGTGGAGGCTCCTACAGCTGAGAAGAGCAAATCCAAAAGATTCTGATAAAACGTTTAACGAGCACACATGGCTGGACTGATCTACACATGCGTGTCATGCTGCAGATGTGTGATGACTCAGCCGAGACGAGACCAGTAATAGGATGGTCCGAAATGCATGTCGGAGGTACCATAACACCCTCATTCCTAATCACGTGCTCCTGCAGCTTCAGTACGGCTTTGTACTTCACACTCAGCCGCACAGGACACGAGTGAGTGGGGCTGAAATTGAGACCTTCTCTGGACTGAAGTGAGCCAGTCGAGCAGAAGAGTGCTCTGGATTGTGTGCTTTTATTTTATCGTCTCACAGTTCACATGTGAACTGTTTGATGATTTCCTTAAAACGCAGAGGCTTTGTACACTCATATTTTCCTGTGCATCCTTTAACGCTGTCCTTTCCTCTTTCTATTTGTGTTTGCACAGCAACCTTTTCCACGGCGGCCACAGCTGATAGCCGTGTCACCGGAATCAATAGTACGCTGATGCATTCCCCTCACACTCCCTCTCTCTCTCTCTCTCTCTCTCCACCTTTCTTTTCCTCTCTCCATCTGCAAAGTCATCGCTATTGTTTGCTCACCCACAATAACAGAGTGATCCAGTTTATTTATCTGTAAACAATATAAACGTGCCTGCTATGCCATTACAATGATCAGACCTTTGATTAAATATTAATATCCAGGCTGGTTTGGTTGAACAAGCACAACCAGAAAGGCATGAACAAGATCAAACCTTGAGGAGGATAGGCTACAACATTACAGAATCACTTTGGGTTCCACCTTTATGAGTCAGGAGCAGGAATTTAAAGCTTCACAGGCCGATAAACAGAACCTGGTGTTCTTGGAACCCAACGGCACAGTTTGTGATGCTGTTACTGCAGAAGTTGCCTTTGCTTTTTGACCGTCGCTGTACTGACACGCATCACAACTTTAGAGGAAGGTAACTTTAGCAGTTCTAGCTGTGATGACTTTTATAAAAAGAAAACACAGATTGACTGACAGACAAACACAAGGGAAATGTATGATCTACAGAAGCCTCAGGGGTCGAGATATCAGGAGGGGGTCGAGGTGGCTTTTCTGTGTTTTCCTCTAAGGTGCTTCAGGCTACAGTAAACACACTCAGCTTTCCACCTGAAGCTTTCACTCGTACCTTTGGGGATTAAAGCTGGAGAAAGGCGTCATGTGATCTACTGCAGATGAGACGTTGGTGTCCTGAAGTCTCATCTTGCCTCTAGTTGCTCATATGGGGTCTGGACTCTTTGTACTGTTAATTTGATATAAAATCTTAATTAATTAAGATTCATCCAAAGATCAGACTACATGTTTAATAAATATGTTAATGCATAAACCTTTACAAACTTCTGTGCCACATTTAAATCCTACAACAGGTCTTAAACTGTAAAATGTTCAGGTTTTATTAGATGTTTTGACAGTATTCTCTCTCATATCTCAATACATCCCACAGATCTTCTCATCCATATCCTCAGTCGAGCCTCAGTGACCCTGGACAGATTGCCTTCTCTAAAATGTAATTAGTATAGCAGGAGGTGAGAGGATCCCTGGGTCTACATGGAGAACAGCTTCTACCAACGGCTGCAAACCAGCCCACATCATTCACACCTCTACGTACCTGCCTCCACCCATCGACTCTACAAAGAGCTCCAGAGGAGCCCCATTTCCCTACAGGTTTTTATGGTAAGTAATAACGGTACCGTGACTCTGATGGACTGGTGTCCCATTTAAGGTCTCTGCAGAGACGGGCTCTGGACTATTATTTTTAAATGATTCATTGGACGTGATAATACACCACTGTTTCATCACCTGCATACTATTTTTGCGACGTACTTATTTACTGCACATTAAACTTTTAATGGTAGTTTATTCTGAACTTTCTGCATCTTTATAATAATGTACTGTGGGTAATACTTTAGTCTTTACTGTATTTTGTGTTGACCCTCTGGGATTAATAAAACCATCCATCTAACCACAAATTTAGGGGTAAAATGTGCAAAAAAAATAATATACCTATAAATATTATTTATTAGATAAAATGAATGATTCTGACCTGATTATTATTCACTTTTAAATGCTAAAATGATGTTCCTTAAATGACCTTAAATAGCGAGTAGGACCGTGATGTCGTCTCATGGTTTAGCCGCTTCACACACACCTAAGCGTCCTCACTCCCAAACTGCAGACTGAATAAATCTCCAGATTGCATTTATTAATTAATTGTCATGCAAGGTAATGAGGTCTGGAATGAGAAATTCGATGCTACGTTTGTGACGGAGAGAAAACGTGCAGCGTGGTGAGGAGAGAGGGAGCTGTGTTACTCAGGCACAAAGGGGAATTGTTGTTGTCTTTTGAACCCGGGACCAATCGTCTCACGGTGGAGACGCGGTTTATCAGCGGCTGCAAGTGCTGATAGAGCATGCATATGCATGAACGAGATCAAAAAGAGGAAAACGTGGCATTCCGAGTGACCTTAATTAACTCAATCCAGACAGGGAAAGAAAAGCAGGTGAGCTCAGGGTCAGCACAGGGTCAGCACAGGGTCAGCACAGGGTCAGTGCAGGGTCAGTGCAGGGTCAGCTCCGGTCTCAGATGGTGTGTGACATGAATATCACAGTGTCCTTAATTATGGGAATAAAATTAGAAAAGAATAATCACAGATAAGATGCAGATTTAAAACTGCACTGTGTTTCTTATCCTGGTGTGAGTCATATACCCTAAGGTCACTAGGTCCGGCCACTTTATTAGGTACACCTTGCTAGTACTGGTACTAGTACTTGCTAGACCCCTTTTGCCATCAGAACCACCTTAATTTTTCTTAAACGCTGAACAAAATTCATCAGATATTTTAACATGACAACATCAAGCAGATTTGTCGGCTGCACATCCATGATGATCCATCACATCCCAAAGTTGCTCTGTTGGATTGAGAGCTGGTGATTGTGGAGGCCAGCTGAGTTTCAGTGACAGTTATTCAGTTTGAGATTATTTAAGATAGCAGCAGTTGATGTGGTGTATCTAATAAAGTGGCCGGTGAGTGTATATGAAAAAGTATCAATAATATCCAGGCATGAACATTGATTTGGGTATCCGTCATCACCATAGCAACCAATCTGGATAAGAGAAGAAACGTGACCACAGTCTGAACAGACGAAATCGGATTTGATCTGTCTGTACTAACACAGCGATCCATCACAGCAGAACCCAGGTTCTCACATGCAGCCACTGTCTGAGGGAGGGGAGAACAGCTGGTGGATCAGCACTAATAGTTGGACCCTGTGTTTTCAGGTGACCCTGATCATGTCGAGTTAAATTATTAGATATTTGTGCTGCTCAGTCGTTAATCAGCTACTAACGGGCTCGTTAAAAAGTGCAGAAATATATCATGACCTCATCGTCGTCTTGCTTGGTTTCATTTAGAAATTTAACAAAACGTGTAATTTGTGCAGGGGTTCGTAAACTTTTGCATGTGGCGACTAATAAGGACATTGTCAGCATCTGCTGAAGCTCTGGGTGAAGGGATATGAGACGAGCAAACGCATTTAGAAATGAAAATGAATCCATTAATCAGCGCTGCTCTCTGTTTTTGGGGGATGTCTTCGTTTTTGGGGTGGTTCTAAATCGTCGGTTGTATTACTGCTATGTATTAATCATGTCTTTTCAAATCTGGACCATCTGATATGATTCCTGAGGCTGGTAAGTGATTTTTTATTAACGCTGAAAGTATCTCTGTCCACTCGTGATGGCTGAAAATGAAAAGCAGATTTGGATCACAAAAGACGACCTAACGATCCTCATGTAATTAAACCAGTCTCAGCAGCTCTGCTCCTTTCGCTCACGTCTCCTCCTTTGTTACAGGACTGGAAAGGATTTATGATTCATCAGGCGTTTCTTCTCCCCTCAAAAGTTCAAAATCAGTTCATGCAGAAACAAATCTGGCTCGTGAAATTCCATCGTCTCTTAGACAGAGGCTTTGTCTGTGTGAGGAGATTTGGACCGAATGGTTTTATAGCTTCTGAGACCGTGTACCAGCCAAAAACCCAAATAATGCTTCTGTATCTGGATTATGAGCTTCAGTCAACAGGTACAGATTCAGATCATCCATCTGGCAGAAGGTCCTTTGTATCCTGTATGTTGAGCCATCAAAGGATCTGACTTATATTAGCTCATCCCAAAAAATCCTAAAGGAATACCTACAGCCTACACCCAGGGAATTCTGGGATAGGTTCCAGACCACAGAGACCCTGACCAGAATAAGTTTGGAGATAATGGGCTGCTTCCTGAGGCTGTGACCCTCAACAGTGACCCGTACCCAGACCTGAGATGGACTGGCGTCCTGTTCAGAATACAAACTGAACTAATTATGCACGTTTTTTTTTTTAAATGACCCAATTTTCCCTCTTCAGTCTGTTTAAAGTAAAGCTTTGGATCTCCATAGCAACAGCCTCCTCTTCAGCTTATCCCAATCTGCTCTGTCATAGCTGCTATGTGCTAATGAGCTCCGTCCTCCTGACTCTTTGCCCTGACCTTCCAACATTGAGTCGAACCTCTGCAGGATTTACAGGCCTGTCCGGCCCAGCGCTGATGTCTGACAAACGCTCTGAGTGTCTAGAACAAACCCGTCCCATGGCCTCTCCTAATGCAGAGTCAGCTCTGGCTCAGAACGAACACCGACGGCGAGTCGGCGCGATCCCGCTCGATTTATGGCTTTTCATTTCCATACTGAGCGAGGCGGGTCTCCCTCCACTGCCCGTTTCCCTCACATTAGCACCGCTACAATTTTTCTTGTTAACGGCGCGTTTAACCTTGGCGAGGCTGCTGGGGGTCAGGCCATGTTTCTGCTGACATCCCTCACCGAGATGGGCGAAGAGCCATCCATCAACTCAACCGCAGCTCATTCAATCACCCGGAGCCTCCAAACTCTCTCTAAACATACAGTACATACAGTACTAAACCCACCTGATCTATAATGATCGTTAGGTCAGTCTTATCACAAATTAAAATTCACACAGTGGTCTGGACTGAGGGTTTCCCAGAAGAACATTACCCAGAACATCACCCTTCCTCCACCTGCTCATCTTCTTCCCATCCTGGTACCATTACCTTGGGTCTTTACTCCTGAAAATTTCTCCCACATAAACACGTCCATTATGAGAACATGCTATTCACTTATCATCTAATATACCCAGAGCTTAACGTGCTGCTAACGAGATAATCAGCATTATTTGTAATTCGTGGAATTTTGTGTTCTGGATCCCAAGTGTGTAAATAAACAATTATGGCATTAAAGCACTTATTTGGTTATGATATTCCATATAAGTAATTAAACTGAATAATACATTTGGTTATTAATTAATATATAAAATTTAATATTTTTCATGTGTTAAATTGTTAGTAAACAGAACATTTCATATTTTAATAAACTTCATTATTCACTTAGTATAAATAATCCTTGCTTACTGTATGTGTTCTTATGAACTGGCTGGGACAAAAGGAAAGAGGAAGCTGTTCTTGAGTCACCTTGATCACTGTCCCCACAATCACATTAACCCTGTCCCGCCCCGTACAGCACAGCCAGATTGGCCCCAACCTGACCTGAATCCCTGATGAGATCCTAAACTCCAAAACATCTCCACCCATTCACTCCATAGAACTCAGAGAGAGCAAAGGCTCAAAGAGGTTCCTCCTCTTCTTCATTAAAGACATCCTGTATCAGGATATAATAACAATAATAATTACAATAATAATGATAACAGCAATAAAATAACAAAATGGTAAATATAATAAAAATAATAATACACATTTAAATTATTAAAAAAATAATGGTAATAATAATAATAATAATAGGAAATATAATAATAAGAAATATAATAACAGTAATAATAATAACAATTATATAACAACAATAATAATAACATTAATAATAATAATACTAATTATTATTATTGTTGTTGTTGTTGTTATTGTTATTAATAATAATAATAATAAGAAGAAGAAGAAGAAGAAGAATTTAAATTAAAAATAAAAATAAAATAATAAAGATGATGATGCTAATAATAGCAATAGTACATATAATAACAATATAATTACAATAAAAAACAAACAATAATAAAAATTATTATTATTATTATTATTATTATTATTATTATTGACAGTGCGAATGACAGATGGTCGGATCTATTTTGGATTTACATCACACATAACCTTGAAGTGGAGAACTGGACCAAGAGAAAGAGCTTTAGCACGTCTGATAAATGGCTTGTTAAATTCTCTCACCTCAAACTAAGACCAACTGGCCTCAGATTTATGGTGGCAATGATGAGGAGGGAAAGTGATTTGTTTTTCTATCAAACAGTTCCAGAGGAGTTTGGTGAAAACATCAATCTGATCAGGGTGTGTCACGGTAGATAATGAATCTCCATCCCTCTGTAAATCTGTTACTTAAAATGTATTTCATGACTTACAATGGATCAGATAAAGATAATAAGCCCTCAATCACACTCGGTGCCCCAAAGGCTCTATCAGTGATGTATAGAAAACGACCCCCCGGATGGATGCTGAGGCTCTGATAGGAACAAACGTTACTCATTCTGCACTAATTACACACCTGTAAAACAAATCTGATTACTTTTATTTGAGGCTGATGATTCTTTGAAATGCACACACTATATGATTACATCAGAGGAATACAAACTGAAATACAGTCAGTCTAATGATGGATGGATGGATGGATGGATGGATGGATGGATGGATGGATGGATGGATGGATGGATGGATTGGTTGATAGGTAAGTGAATGTATGTATGGATGGATGGATGGATGGAGGATGGATGGATGGGTTAATAGGTAAGTGATTGTATGTATGGATGGACAGATGGATGATGAATAATATGAATAATGGATGGATGAATGGATGGATGGATGGATGCATAGGCATATAGGATAGGTATACAATTAGAAAAATTGATGGATGGATGTAAAGACAGACAGATAGTTGACTCATCAAGTAAGTAGATGGATGGATAGATGGATGGATGGACAGGTCAGTGGATAGATAGATAGATAGATAGATAGATAGATAGATAGATAGATAGATAGATAGATAGATAGATAGATAGATAGAT
>JAVSBU010295903.1:0-18473 GCA_033118015.1 Loricariichthys derbyi | reverse complement strand
TTAAATTAAATTGTTCATGTTTGTAAAGTTTAGTCAAAAGTCAAAGTTTAGTTCATGTTTAGTCAAAATCCAACTACTGTGTACATGGTCATACACCAGTCCATTGTGAAGCCTGATGTTGCTCTAGACTTCTGACTCCCTTTGCTGACGTCACACACAAATGAGCCTCATGTCCGTTTTGCTCCAGTGTTTTTGGAAAGCCCTGAGAATGGCCTACAAATTTCCATTTTTTAACAATTATAAGGTACACTAATTTCCATCCGACTCCATGAAATTATTATTTGTTATATAAAGAACCAGAAACGACCATAAGATGATATCTGCCAAAATATGATGAATTTGCCCTTTAATGTTACATGGCACCATTATAAACCTTTTGCAGCATAGTGTGTTAAGGCAGGGTAAGGAATTGTTACCATTGCATAGCAACAACTCATTTGCTGTGGACATTCTTCTTGGTGAGAGGTACTGTCAGTACTTATGCATTTTCAGTATGAAATGTATGGCTTTTTGGTGTAGTATGTTACTTTATCTCAATATTTAAAAAAAACTTTGTATAACAATAACAGAACAGACAAGGTTGTGTGCTATCCCAAATAACATCATGGCTGCATTTATATATGGCACTTGCCTTCAGCTTGTGTCTGTAACCAAATCACTCACAAACCTTAAATAACAAAAATGTGTTATTTAAAGACATTTCCCCCATTTTATCAGACTTTGAAACATTACTTTGTTTATAAAATGCTACCTAAATGGTTACATAATATTGCATAAAATCTCAAATACGAAATCTTGTAGGCATGCTGCTAATTATTATATTAACTCAAAGGTTAACATACATAAACAAAGTTTTGGCTACCAGTTATCAAGACAAAAATGTCAAAAGGCACAATTGCTATTGATTATGATTTTTATTGTGAAATGTCACTGAGAAAGAATCTGGTGTGGCCACATCTTACCACATACAATAAATGTCTGTTTGTTTGTCAGTATAGAGAAATGTGACAAATTCTTTAGGGAACTAGTGGAAGTGCAGCCAGTTCCTCAGTTCAACACTGGTGATGATCCCCTTCTCCTGTCCCCTCTCCCCAAGTCATGACCAATCACACACAACTGGTCGTCACCCGGCCCCAGTACTCGAACTTGGACCTCCTGGAGGGCTAGTGAACTGATATTTCACCACTACAACAGGGCAAAATTCTTGTCCATGGTTTTGCACAGGCATTGTGGTGTGTATAAAAGAGAAAGCTATTAAATCCTTTCATTTTAATTGTTTTAGTCCTGCCCAAAATAGGTTGTTGTTCTACCAATTTTGTGCCAAACTGAAACATCAGCTTGCAGTGTTGTCTGTGTTTGAGGAAACACCCTACTTGCTCTCCCTTTAATTTTCCTTTCAAACTATGGTCAAAGACGTAATTAGTGTTTTACATAATTTAGGATTGTAGGTATAACAGACAACTTTCCAAAATGTGTTGTAAACCAGAACAATACATTCTATGAAACTCTACATTATGTGATATTGACATTGTCCGAACACCATATTATACACCTTACTTCTGTGCTACATATTATATAGCAAAGCTATATGTGGTACTGTAGTGTAGCACTATTGACTAAAAAGCCATAATCCTGTACATACACAGTACTGTTATGTCCCATACTCGGCTGTGCAGTGCTGTGCTGTGCAACCTATGTCTTATCAGAGTGCTGCTTATAAGGAACTGCCACGCCAGCTAAGTGCATGCCTCTCATCTGGCTGCATGCTGGCTCATATTTCTGCACACTGGTTCACCTTTGAGAACTGGTTCATCTGGCTGCACACTGGCTCATCTCTCTACGTGTTGATCCTCCTGTCACAGCATGCTCATTTAACTGCTTTGAGTCTGTACTGTCATTTCTGTCAATACAATTCCAGTTCAGATAATGTATCTGAAAAGGTAACATATGGGTTTAGTAGATCAATTAATGGACAACAAATGTATAAAATAGTATTACTGTCTGAATGTAATGTGATTCATAACTGCGTTCATTTTGCCTGGTTTGACAATGGCAAAATTACAGTTGTGTTGCTACAGTGGAAGTTTTGAATGACAGACAGATTATGTACTGAAAAGTTCCTTAAATATAAATAATCAGCTAAAACAAGCATGCAGGTTCAGACCACAGCTGCTGAGGAGGTGTTTCCATGCAGTGTGGCTATTTGTCACAACACTGTTCCTCCTTCTATAATAAGAGTATTTCATGGTCAGATGTTAAGCCAGCACCGGATATAGCAAATTTGATTTTGGGAAAAACGTAGGGATGGGGAAGTGAAATTACATCAAGATTCACACCGATTAGACAAAACATTAAAATAATTTGATCCATAAATATGTTCAGGAAGGTCTTACTTGTCAAATTAATGTCCACATGAAATCCCAGACCCTACATTCAAAAAGAATATTACACAGAGCGCCACAGGATATGGTTGTGGTCTCCCTCTTTAGTACTGCACTATTTAGGGAGACTGTTTAATTGACAAAGTGGTACTCAAAACATAATCGAAAGCTAACAGTTCCTCATTATTAACATACGTCATCCTCAGTCTTGTAAACAAATCATCAAGTGTGTAGAGCGCCGTCATTAAACAAGGTCTCATCCATGGTGCTCACTAAGAGAAGACTATTTCAGATGTTTACTAACGCATTAAGTGCAATAGTTAATAAGGAATTTAGCTGAATAACGTTAGCCTAAATTTAGCCTATTTCATCTGCACTATTTTTTGTTTGAGTTGATACCAGCATTCACTCTAAACATTAAACCTCCTCCACTTAATGGCAGTTGGTTAGTCTCAGTGTTTGAGCACATCAGTAATTCAATTGTAAGATATCTGATCTCTTATGGTTTAATTGGCGTCTGCATGTCTTCTGAGTCTGTTTATTATGGATACTCTGGTTTCCTCTTACATTCCAATAACATGTGTTATGTTAATTGGTGTCTGTAAATTGGTCTGGGCTTTGGGACTAATTTGTTATGGGAATTGATGTTAAAACAGACACTAACCAACAGGGTGATATTCACAGATATGCAAACTTGAGCCAGTGAGGTGATTTATACACTGGAACAAGAGTCGCACCAACGGGAAGCAGGGGAGGGCATGATAAAAATAATTACTGACTAATCAAAAAACAACTGATAGATTAGTCAACTATAAATAATCATCACCAGCCCATTAGTTGCTAAAACATCTTTTAAGTGTTGGGAGAAGGAATGGCAAAAATAAATGATAAATACTTTTACTATCCCAATGTTTTGTGAATTTTTTTGTAGGCCTGAAAAGCAAGAATGGATGTTTACTAATAAACTAAAAGAAGCCGACCAGACAAAACATGAAATGCTATGCTAAGCCCTGAATTGTCATATGATCCCAGTTTCAACACATGCAAAACACCTCATCAGGTGATGTTACCTACTTTTAGACATGGTCTTAAACTTTGCTATAGTTGTTTTAACAACACTTCCAGTCTGTTTCCTTTAGTTAACCTATAGCCATTTGCTAACTTTTGAAGCAGTCAAGCCTCATCATCTGTTCTAAGTCAGCATTCCTATAGCACATACTAATACTATATAGCATGACAATTTGGCACAGCAACAAGTGTGTTTCTAGAGTACAGTACTTAAATGCGCATAACTGTGCTTAAAAAATAAACCTATTAAATACTAAATAGATGAATTGAATTAACACTGTATTGAGTGTTATTCTACCATGGGTCAGAAATGAAGAACATATTAATGCTTAAAGAACATTTTATTAATTAAATATATATTGGTTAGGCTATCGTAACTGATGCTTTTGTTAGTGTAACAGATACCTGTCCTTTAGTGCTCTAATATGTACTTTTGCTAGGTTATACAGTTATACGTGGCTAAAAAAGACACATAGCTATGAGCTATCATTACCTGACCTGCAGCATGGCTGATGTTCTTTTAAATATTTGCAGATGTCCTTTAAACCAAAAGGCTTTGACTGAACATTTTAGACATCAACGTTTTTGGAAAGATGCTGTGGCATTATGGGAAATGTAATGCCTAAAGCAATCCAGTCTATAATTGATCATTGATTGTTTACCACAGTGATTTTACTGGGACACAGCAACATCTTACTGGGGCACCTGTCCCACCAAAGTGGATCAAATCACTAGTGTTTTATTATTATTGGCATACAAATTAACCCACAAAAAATTAATAAAATAATAATAAACCAAATAATCCCGATATCACCACACTTTAACAGCAGATTTTTTTGTTCTTTCTGAATGGCAGTGTTTTTCTCCATGATACTTCCCTGTGTGCTAGGAATCCAGAGCATAAAACGTAAGATGCAAAGTGCTGAAATACTTTTTATTTTATCTGGATTAAACTCTGCTCTGCATGCAATATCAGCTTGTTTTTTTTTTCTCCAGGGATATCAAATCTTTAATCCAGATTTAAATATGTTGTGGCAAATTTACACTGTACTTTAACATCAGCTTCTACTGTTTTTTGTATTAGACAAAACTTCCCCTTTAGCTTCCTTTAAGGTTCATGACAGAGGAAGAAAAGGCCATTACTGTTTTCTGCTTCTCAATAATCATAACCTACAGATTACAGCAGTGGAAAACCTACAATCTGTCAGATGTAGCAAGTACAAATATAAACAGTAGACCCCTGCCTATTCGCAGCTCAGCATTCGTGACCTGACCCATTCGCTGAATTTTTTCTGGAATGTATCTACTTGTTATTCGCGGAAAATCCACACATTCGCACTTTGTTCCGTTTCAAAGGCATATCCCAATTTCTACTACTACTTCAGATGGCGGTACAAGGTGTGCTCTAATTGGTTGATACATAACAACACAGTGTGAACACACAGCCACGGTAGTGACGTCAAGTGATAGTTCAAGGCATATGGTTGAATTTAACCACCAAAATAGGTACTTATAAGCACTTTTATTAGGGAGTTACAAGTATTTGTGGATTAGCACTATTCGCGGTAGGTTCTGGTCCCTAACCCCTGCGAATATGGGAATTACTGTATAGTGAAATTAACCCATGCACATACAGTATGACAATGGGGAGAGACAGGACAGTCAGGCAGAGATAAGAAATGATACAGAATAAGAATACATGGGGTGAGGGGAGGAAATTTTAAAAAATAAATAAATACCAGACTATGCTCTCAGTGACTACAGTTTTGGAACTGAAAAAACACCTCAGCAACATATGCACAAATACTCATTACAACATGAAGACCAGAACACGCAAGGGGGTAAGGGGGTGAACACAACCCAGCACAGCATGCAGCCATCATTACGGCACTAATCACCGGACCCGTCTTGCTGTACCGCAGAGCAAAAGCAATGAAGGCATGGGAATTGGGGTGCGGGGACCTGGAGACTCGCTTTATTCGACATCCCAATCCAGTTGCCTCAGTCAGCAGGATGTCATAGCAATAACACAGCAAACTGCCGTGAAGACAACCTTGATCAGGTGGCAGAGTCAACAATCAGCAAGTGTCTGGGGAATGGGGGAAGGAATACAAGAGTGTCTCTCTGCAGTGAACTTTCTGGAGGAATTTGGTATTCCAGCAGCGGCCTTGGCCGAGGCCAGTGCTGATGCAGGAAGCTGAAAGTAGACTAAACCAGGATTGTTTAGGCTTGGGGCGAGCAGTCATATTCAATTTCCACGACGACTCTCTAGTCCATTTTGGTCTCCAAATAGATCTAATTACCTTTGCAAATCAGACAGCTTCTCCATGATGTTATCAATGTTGCGGTGTATTTAAATATGATATTTTATTAAGCCATTAACAAGCTCACAAAGCAAGAAAAATAGTAAGTGAAATACTTTTGCACATCTAAATAACAACAGAATATTAATGTTTAACCCATAAGAACACCCAGATCACCTTAAACTAAAATCATGAGGGAGATAAAACAGACCAGAGGGACAAATAGAACACACTTCTGATTTTTTTTTTTTAATTCAGTATTTTCCGAATATGTCACTAAGGGACATTATGAGTTAAAATGAAGGGTAAAGCTGTAAAAGCAAACGTTCAGACCTTTCAAAGTCTTTGTGACATATATGTCACTTTGGGCCCTTATGGGTTAAGAGCACAAACAGCTTATAAATTAATTTGTTCCTGCAGAGATTGTTTTCATTTATTTTAATTTTGAAAAGAAAACACTCCAATCGATCAGGGGTGCTCAAAGTCTCTTGTAAAAATGTGCACCGCGTCCACGCCCCATGAATATAGTCCTAAAATGCAAATCTTATCTGATGTTACTCACGTTACGCTCGTGCTGAAAGGGTCAACGCGCACATCCAAGAGCACGAGACCGCATTAAAGCCAGCTGTTCGTCACGTGACGGCCATAACGGTTACTAAACACTTCCACACTACAGTACTAAATAATACGTCCGCGATTAAGTACAGTGTGTTATTTTGGCACACTAATTAGTACGTTAGTGCGCTGTTTCAGCCCGGTACGTTTGGAAATGCATAAATGTGACTGACACCTGCACTCTTGGCTTAGTTCAAACCCTTTAAACCGTTTAATAATGAGTTAAATTGAAACAGCGCGTTGCTTTTGTTAACTCATTCTGTTCAAAGGAAAGAAAACTTTCGACACTTCAGACTGTTTGCTCGCGTTTCGTCCTTTTAATGAAGCTAAGTGTTCGGTAAGTGCAAACTTACATGTTCAAACAGCTGACAAAGTCCAGAGTGTCATTAGTTAATTCCACAGGCTGGGGTTAAATCCTCTTCTGCGGGGTACATTTGTTTGTTCAGCCATTTTGTAGTGGGGGTGGTCTTATAAAACATACTACCGTACTACATCGTATATAAAAATAGTACACAACATCCGTAGAGTGATCCCTTATTTATAACTGCGGCTCCTGTCTAAGACGTTTATATGAGACAGTGGGTGGAGCCTACGGGTGGTCTTTAACGCCACGCCCACCATCATCCACGTGCGTCTGTCTTGTTTTTTATTTCTCACGCTTTATTTAATTGTAAACTCTGCGTTCGTTTCAGTCTATTTTTTAGAACAATTTTATTACGTTTATATGTGTTATATTGTTGATCTGGCAATATGGAAATAAATCGTAGTAAGGCAAAAATATGACTTATTTTAAAATGTTCATGTTTGATCACAATATTGTAACTTGTGAAATTTTAAGTTATCTAAAAATAATGTACACTCTATGAATAAAAGTATTGGGTGTAAGTGGAGGCTTACACCTGCAGGAGCTTTTATGACATCACATTCTAAATCCATAGGCATTTACATGGATTTGGACCATGGAGCTATAAGAGCTTCCTCTGTTCTAGGAAGGATTTCTACAAAACTTTGGACTGTGTCCGTATGAATTTTTGCCCATTCAGTCAGAAGAGCATTTGTGAAGTCAGATACTGATGTTGGGTGAGAAGACCTGGCTCACAATCTCATTTTTAATTGATCCCAAAGGTGTTTGATGGTGTTGAGGTCAGGGCTCTGTGCAGGTTAGTCAAGCTCTTCCACATCAAACCATGCCTTTATGGCCCTTGCTTTGTGCACTGTGGCACAAACAGAAAAGGTCTTTCCCCAAACTGTTCCCAAAAAGTTAGAAGCATGTATTTTGTCCAAAATGTCTTGGTATACTGAAGCATTAAGATTTCCCTTCACTGGAACTAAGAGGCCTAGGCGAACCCCTGAAACCCAACCCAATAGAATTATTCATCAAATTTTATTGTTTACACAATGCAGCGAAGCAGGTAAAATTATTTTGCCACTCAATAAACCCAGACATCACCGCAGAGAATGTTTCCAGGGAACTCATCAGAGCAAAATGGTGATGTGCTTTACACCACTCCAATCGACACTTGGCATTATGCTTGGTGTGGGCACAATTTTGTGCTGATGTTAATGCCAGTGGAGGTTTGGAACTCTGCAGTTACTGAGCGTTGGCGATTTCTTTGCACTATGTGCCTCAGCACTCTGACACTTTGTGGCTGAGTTACAGTCATTCCTAAACGCTTCTATCTTTCAATAATACCACTCAGAGTTGATTGTGGAATATCTATCAATGAAGAAATTCCATGAACTAACTTTTTGCAATGGTGTTATCATATTATAGTACCACACACAAATTCACTGAGCTCTTTAGAATGACTTGTTCTTTAATAAATGTTTGTAAAGGCAGCCTGCATGGCTAGGTGCTTATACGCCTGTGGCAATGAACTGAAAAACCTGAATTCAGTCATTAAAATTTGTGTCGCAATATTTTTTTTTTTATGTGGTGTATAGCAAAGATATTTTTAACAACATGACAGAATTTGACTAAATCGTTTTTAAATGATGTATTATCGTTTAATTCATGGAAATTAATTCATGTTGACATATCTTAAAATATGTTATGGTATTACCCTTAAAATATTGACATATTCCCTTTAAAACGTTATCTATCATTAAAAATTTTCACATATTAAACGTGTAGACCAGAGGGAAATTGAATCTTTCATATACTTATATAATGAAAATTATAAGTCCTATTGATGCTCTTGTTTGGGTTGTATCAAATTAACTATTGGGTAAACTGTTCAAAATGGGTGATTTTTTTTTATAGTAGTTAAGGTTTTGCTGAGTGAGGGTAGGCACATGTTTTGAGGTGTCTGATTGGTGATCCACTGCCCACATAAGCCTGTTTGTGTGCCTAATCACATGGTTTATCTATCATAAATTTGAGCTTCATGTGAATTTCTTGTGAAGATAAGCAGACAACCCCTCCTGCCAGGATCTATGAAGATGCACAGCAATCCTGAGTCATGGTTTGGCCTGGCATATGCTTGTGCATTATGTTCAACAAATCACACTCTAATTTTTAGTAGTACAGTCTTGGCATCCTTTCTGGTTATATAGTATTTATGGGCAAAGTCACTCATAAATTCTAAGTTCTGCCCTATTAGCCAGGCTATATCCCCCTGCTGATTTGCAGCTGGTATTCACAGATTTATTGGAACGTAAAAACCCCAGGTGTAGTTTTAGACAATTATGGTTGGGTACTAGATCCTAATGATAGCTGTAAGAGAGACAATAGAGTCTTATAGATACAAAAATAAGTGTCTAGATCTGATTAGTGCACCGTGTAAAGAAGTCTGGGTTGACTTACACTGGTCTGGTGCAGTTTGTGTTCCTTTAATATACTAGCTCTACTGTTCAGATATTTAAAAGCAAGGTAAAATGAACATCATATCTGTTCTAATGTGAGGCTATGCTGCCTTGAATATAATTACAATTTTAAATATACTCTTTCATAGTCCTGTTTCCTATATGTCATGTATCACATTAGTTTGTGTGGTGTGAGTAGTGTTCTATATCCCCAAACTTTAAAACATGGTCACATTCAACAGTTTTGGTTCTGTCCAAGTCCTTATCACATATCAGATTAGGTCTCCAAATGAGGCTTCTTGCAGTTGTTACACTCAGAGAGAACATGTTGTGACTCATCTTTCTTCACATGCAGTACAGTGTAACACTAAGTGTAACATTATGTTATATGTAAACATGAATGTTTAGTCTGGTAAGTTCCAAATATGTCTCAGTCATTCTGTTCAGCTCAGTCTGTCTATATATATATAAGTGGCGGCGCCGTAATGGCAGCGGCCCCACCAACTCTCTGTAGAGTCTGAATGACAATAAACTACATACCATACCATATCATTCTGGCATTTGGTGGAGGTTTTAGAAGGGCTTCCATATGTCTCTTGTTGGACAGAGTTAACTCTTCTTTTTTGTAGTCTTAAAAATTCATGTTAGGGTCTTGATGCATGTGGTAAGCTAATTGCTGCAACAACATTGCACAAAGAATGATAGTAAGCAGATAGCCAGAATCTGGGCAATTGCCAGGAGTAACTGTTTCTTCCAGGTTATCCAGTTTGTAATTGTCTCCCAGATTTTAAATGTTTCATTTATGATCACCTCGCACATCTTAAATTTCTCACTGTACAACACCTCACCACTTACTGGGACATTCATGTGAATTTATTACTCATTACAGTTATCACCTGCACAGTCACTTTATAAATAAACGATAATCGTTAAAAACCCAGATTTATAAATCGGACTATAAATTGCACTTCACAGCACACTTTATCTAGAATTTTTATTTGCACACCTTAAGCTTTTAGTTTGGTTATTTAGACTATATTTTTATTGTACTGTATTTAATTTCTGAGTTTTTATTACACTTTATTTTGCTTCTGTCTGTCTGTCTGTCTGTCTATCTATCTATCTATCTATCTGCCACCATTATCATCTCCCATGCTCAGATCAAATCCTTCAGGGTTTCCTCTGCTGTGATCATCTCCACAATTGCCTTGTCCCTTACTTTAATGAGGATATCTACCTTGGTGTTGTGAATGTTGGACAGGTCATTCTTTTTGATATGCCTATTGAGATGTCCCATAGATATTATTCATGCTTGGCCATGCCTCCATATGTCTGTTCCTATCCATATGGCTTGACAGTATATCTCCCATCCATGCTCCTTCCAGTAGGTTAATCATCTCATCAGGTCTTGGTTTACTGCCCACTTGTCATAAAATGTAATAAATGACTCCACAATCTTCTACAAGGTTATATGGCAGTGCTTAATGAAACAATTTGGAGAGTGGCACTGTTACCACCTGCCCTGCCATGGTGGTTTCCTCCAAGGTACCATTCCCCATCATTGACCCAGTGTATGCACTGGTTTATTTCCCTCCCAGGCTTGCTTGTGTTTATATTTGCTTCCCCCATTGCTGCAATTACAGCTGCAAGTATTTTGGGGTATGTCTCTACCAGCTTTGCACATCTTTAGGCTGAAATATTTGACCATTCATCTTTGCAAAATAGCTCAAGTTCAGTCAGACTGGATGGAAATATCTGTGAACAGCATTTTTTAATTCTTGCCCCAGATTCTTAAGGGGATTTAGGTCTGGACTTTGACTGGGCCCTGCTAACACATGAATATGCTTTGACCAAAACCATTTCCTTGTAGCTCTGGCTGTATGTTTAGGGTCGTTGTCATGCTGGAAGGTGAGCCTCCACCACAGTCTCAAGTCTTTTGCAGCCACAAACAGGTTTTCCTCCAGGATTGCCATGTATTTAGCTCCATCCATCTTCCTATCAACTCTGACCAGCTTCCCTGTCCCTGCTGAAGAAAAGCATTAGCACAGCATGATGATGTCACTACCATGCTTCATGTTGGGGATGGTGTGGTGCAGTGTTAGCTTTCTGCTACACATATCATTTTGCATTTGGGCCAAAAAGTTCAACATCAGTCTTATCTGACCAGATCACATTATTCCAGATTTCTAAGTCCCCCACATGGGTTGTGGCAAACTGGAAGTGGGACTTGTTATGGCTTGGTTTCTTCTTGCCACTCTTTCATAAAGGCCAGATATGTGGAGTACACGACTAATAGTTTTCCTTTGTACAGATTCTCTCACCTGAGCTGTGGATCTCTGAAGCTCCTCCATGGGTCTCTTGGCTGCTTTTCCTATAGCATTGAGTCCGAATGACGTCACGACTGACGCAGAAGTTTCCAACAAACGCTTCAGCATGGCTACTGCTATACGCACTGTTCTGTCGGCGTGGAAACAAAGGGCCAAACTTTTTTGTCTGTGCATGCGCAGATCCGTAAAATAGCTCATCTCGATAGGTAGCTCAACTCAACAGAACACACACATTTCACCACTCTCTGTGAAAACATTCCAGGAGCGACATTTCTGCATGAAACAGTCACGGACTACAGCATAGTTCAGCTTAAAATGTGGCTGGAATGTTGAGGCTTGCCTGTTATTCGTACAAAGACGGATTTAGTGAGCAGGTGAGTTGCAAAGAGTTGCTATCTGTTTGTTTAAGCGTTTAGCATTTATTAACGTTAGTTACTTGCAAACTGATGATAAAGTCATGACTTCAATGCTTTTAAAACTTTTAAGATTCTGTACAAGCCCTGTATTTAGTGCATGTTACCATTGGCCCCTTCTGAGTTTATGTTTAGCCATGTTACTGACTTATTAACAGTAAAAAACCAACCTGTTCTGGTGTATGTAGGTGGTATCGGGTTGGGGTGTTTATCAGTAGGCTCCGCTTCTCTGACGAAGTGTTTGGAGCATATATATAAATGTCCTTCTTTACGCTTTTGTGTGTGAAGCTCTGGTCGTCCACACGCGACGAGGTTTTATAAATGGAACAATGTTAATCCCTTTATATAGTCCTTATGGGAGTGTCTCGAATCGCTCCCAAAAATCCATAACTGCAATGCTTTGTTGTGACCATTTCTAAGCGGTTTTGATCGCGAGTTTCGGACACAAAAAAAGCCCTCACGCGAATGTTTGTCTGAGGAACCTTACTTTCGCGCGCATGCGCATTTGAGCATGCTATTTTTTTTTAGAAAAATACGTCATTCAGACTCAACCCTATTCGTGCACTCCTTGCCTGGGCTGTCAGTTTAGGTGGACGGTGATGTCGTGGTAAATTTGCAGTTGTGCCGTACTCCTTCCATTTACAGATAATGGATTGAACAGAGCTCCGTGAGATGTTTGGGATATTTTTTTATAACCTAACCCTTTTTTACACTTGCTTTAGCTGACCCAGCTGATGTGTTCCTTGGTTTTTATGGTGCTGTTTGATCACTAATGTTTTAACAAACCTCTAAGGCCTTCACAAAACAGCTGTAGTTATACTGAGACTAAATGACACAATTCCCTAATTAGGTAACTTCTGAAGGTATTTGGTCACACTGGATTTTATATAGTCATATCAGAGTACAGAGGGCTGAATACAAATGCACACCACACTTTTCAGATTTTCATTTATTAAACATTTTGAAAAGCATATTATTTTCTTAAATTCCAGTAAAATGCATTTAAGTTTATGGTTGTAACATGAAAAAATTAGGAAAAGTTTGAGGGTTTGAAAACTTTTGCAAGGCACTGAATGCAGCCTATGATAGATAGACTTGCCCTCAGGTGTCTTTTCCTCCCTGGTGATGTGCCAACAGTGTTCTTACTTTTGGGGTCCAAACATTTGATACTTTTTAAGGCTTCTTTCACCTGCCACATTCTCTCCTGGGTTTGACGGAGATGCGGTCTTCCTTTTTCCATGTTACTCAATAGATTGGCTTGAGTATGATTAATATAATATAATGAAAAAGTAAGACAGAGGCAATTTAATTTAACTTCACTATCCATTGATACCAATACTTCATGGGGTATTCTTGTTTCTTGTGCCTGCAAGGCCCCAAAAACTTCATCTTTCTGCCCATGGACTTTATATGGCTTGATGGCTCCAGTCCCTGACTTCCATGAAGGTGATCAGTAGTTCCAATTTTCTCACAGTCTCTTCATGTGCCCTGACAATGATGATGTAGTAGAAATAAAGGGGGTAATCCTTAAGGTTTAGTTCCTTGCAGCAATCTCTTAAAGTTGTACTCTTGTTCATTCAGTGTCAAGGCATACCAATCTGCTTTTAATGCCAATAAGAAAACTGCATTAGCCAAGTCCAATACAGTGTACCCTGCTGTGTCTTTTGTCATCAAATATTCTGTGATCATTACTATATACAGAATGGCAGTATAGGTGGTGGTGCATGAGTTTAGGCCCTTGTAGTCCACTGTTTCTGCAAGCCTTCTCGACTGAATCCACAGGGGAGTTGACAGGGCTTCTTATTGACCTAATTATCTTTACATCAAGAAATTCTTCAGGGCTCTGGGTAAGGTGTACCAGATTTTCCTGGGGCAAGACATACAAGAATGTTAACTTGGCCTCACCTACTACCATCGTTGGAGTAGTGTAATTAGTTCATATGCTAGAGTGTTGCTGGTGTATGGTATTGTAAAAGCTCACTTCTAAAAATGGAGAGCTTAAAATAGAGCATTAAGAGCATTATGGTCAGAGCCTCAAGAATTCTGAACAATAGTGTGTATGTTTTTTGGCCTGGATTGTACCAGTTGAGGCAATGCGGATATCCATAGTAATCAGCAGGCCCACACACACCCAGGGCTTTTGTTCACTGAGACTGAAAGAGCATGAATCTACATTCCTATTCTACTCATTAAAAAACCTGCATAATACAGTATATGCACAACAGTTGTTATTTATTCCTAATTAAATAAAATGCACACTCCTGGATCCTGGAAGTTTGACCATTTATCGGTACAACCTGCCCATATTCCGCTTTAAACATGGCCACGACCACCGCAACATTTGGACAAAATCTTTAACAATAACGGTTTAGTAACTGCAGAAAACTTGTACGATGACAACCAGAACCACAACAGCCACTGGTGGACCACTACAGAAATCTGCTGGTAGGACCTGCAACTGCTCCCCAATTCTATGTTTAGCATGTCTGCCACTTTTCATGGTCTGAGTTATGGGGGCTCCAAAATAATTGGTGGGATAACAGGGGATGATCCTTGACCAGGTTGTCCTCCCTGAGACACAGACATGTCCACATTTGACTGCTTTTCCACCTTGAAGGCACTGCTGGGACTTAGGTCCAGACATGCTACCAGCAGATTTCTATTAGGATCCACCAGTGGCTCTTGTGTCCCTTGGTTGAAGTCCCACAACCCCCTCATCGATTGGGAGACCCAGTCAATTATCTCTTGGGCCCCCTGTCTCCTGCCAGCACCCTCATCTCCACCCTCCGATAGGCTCCAGCTGGCCACAGCTCACACCTCTCCAGCAGGTTCAGTGCTTCCTTGGCCTTCCCTCACCTGGAAGAACCATAGGGGTGGTCGCTGGACCTGTCAGGCCCAAGAGGCCTTCGAGGCCCTTAAGGAGCAGCTGACATCCACCCCAGTCCTGCAGCTCCTGGACCCGGGGCAGCCCTTCATAGTGGAGGTGGACGGTTCAGACATAGCAGTTGGGGTGCTCTCCCAAGGGCGTGAGGAGGACCTCAAGCTCCACCCCTGCACATTCTTTTTGCACTGCCTTACCTCAGCAGTGCAGAAGTACCCCGTTGGGGATAGAGAGCTTCTGGCCATCAAGGGGGCCAGTCACTCGTTTGTGGTCTGGACAGACCACAAGAACCTGGCCTATATCCAAGGGGTGAAGCGCCTGAATGCTTGGCAGGCCCACTGGGCTCTCTTCTTCACGCACTTTGATTTTACCATCTCTTATAGGCCAGCTTCCAGTAACCTCAAGCCAGATTCCTTGTCTCAGTGGTGGGAGCTCCCGGACACCAACCTGGCTCCCAACCCTATTATCCCACCATGGCAGATCTTGGGACCCTGACCTGGGAGCTGGACCAGGCCATCACCAGGGCTCTTAGGAAGGACCCCGGCCCAGGCAATGGTCCAGAGGGGTGCCACTTTGTCCCCTTTAGGGTTCAGGAGCAGGCCCTTAGGTGGGCCGACGACTCTCCCACAGCGGCGCACCCAAGGGTAGCAGGGACTGCCAAAATACTTAAGCAGTGCTTCTGGTGGCCTGGCATAGGCTTTCCTCACTCAATGCCAGGTCTGCACTGCTAACAAAGCATCCATGGAGCACCCCACTGGTCTCCTCCATCCACTCCTGATTCCATGCCGGCCATGGTCACACATTTCCCTCGATTTCAACAGGGGGTTACCTCCATGTATCGGAAATACCGTCATCCTGGTTGTGGTGGACCGTTTCTCCAAGGCGGCCAAGTTTTTCGCTCTGGCTAAGCTACCCACAGCCAAGGAGACAGCAGACCTCCTCCTCCAGGACATTGTCTGGGTGCTTCCCCCTGGACATCATGTTGGACTGTGGTCCTCAGTTCTTGAGCCAGTTCTGGACAGCGTTCTGCCAGCTCGTTGGGGCCACAGCTAGCCTATCATCTGGCTGCCACCCAGAGTCCAACGGTCAGAACAAAAGGCTCAACCAGGAGTTGGCCCATGCTCTTTGGTGTGTGATGGAAGGGAACCCCCCTTCCTGGATGGACCATCTCCTGTGTGCAGAGATTGCCCACAACAATCATAAGGACTTGGCCATGGGGATGTCCCCCTTCTAGTGTCAGTTTGAGTTCCCTGCACCACTGTTCCTGGCCCTACCAGGTGACGGGGCCATGCCTTCTGCCAGACAGTATGTACAGATCTGCTGAGAGACCAGGAGGAGGTCCTGGGCAGCCCTCGATCGGGCCAGTGAGACCATGTGCTGGCATGCACCCTCTTATAGACAGGGCCAGAGGGTCTAGCTGTCCACTAAGGACCTTCCAATCCACAGAGCCTCGGGTAAGCTCACACCTAGATACCTAGGCCCCTACAAGGTGGTGTGAAGGATTAACCCAGTCGCTTATCATCTGGAATTACCCCCCACCATGTGGGTGAATCCCACAATTCACGTGTCTCGGCTCAAGCTGTTCCTGTGCAATGCCCCGCCTCCCATGACCCGAGTCACCCCTAGGGGGGGTACTGTCACCACTGCCACTTAGGCCACCAGAGGGCATCCGCACTCCACCGAGCAGTCTGATATGAGATCCTGCATATGTCAGACTCATCAAGTAGCAAATAAGGGCCAGGTGTTATCAGTGCTACAAATATACCAGCGTCTCACCTGGTTCTTGTCACATCATTGCATGCACTGCATTCTCTGCCACGTTGGCTTTGTCTTTCTCTGCATTTTTTCTCAGGTTTGTTATCACGTTCATGTTTTGCCATCCTTTTTGGCTTTGGCTTAGACCCGTCCCCTTTTCTTACTTTTGTTATTTTCCCCACATTTTCTCGCATGCCTCAGTGGTGACGTCCATGTTGGGCATCCAACCATACAGGGACACCAGTACCACTTCACCCGCCAAGGTGGTAGGCGGTGTATGCACCAGAAGGGCCGAGGTAATCTTTTAGGGCCATTAAACTGCATAGGGCTAGAGGAAGCCCACCGCAATCACCCCTTACCGCCAGTTCCTGCACTTATAGTAGATATTATGACAGACATCTTCACCATGCTTGGTTTAAATGAGTACATTATAAAATGAACCCATTAAGACCTATTTTAAAGCCATTAGGACCTATGTAGAGTTACTTATACAATTTTTAAAACATCATATCTAAAGGAAATAATATCAATAAAGCTCTAAACCACAAGCTACTGGGATATTTGTTTGCATGTTAGGTACCTTATGGGCAGTGTCCGTGGTTGATTTTGCAGACTTCTGCTTCTCTATAGCCTTATCTGGGCAGGATTACTGTACATTTACATGGTGTCATGGAGTAATTTCCTCACCTACAGGATCTACTCTGATCTACTGTTATATTACTCTGTATTCTCTCCTCTTCTGGGAATATACAGACAAAATTACTGTTTTTACCAAACTCTTTGGAAAAAAAAGTTTTTACACTGTGCTTCTTGTCAGTAGCATCCCGTCCAGAGCATAATACCTGTGTTCTGTGTTTTCCAGATATAGGTGTCAGAGCCCACATGACCCTGAGCAGAACAAAGCAGGGTTCAAATGTGAAGCAACATTAAAAAAAGTTATAACTTTATTCATGTTAGTATTCATGGTTAGTAATAGGTTTTTAAGCCAAACAGAAGACAGACAATTCTGGAATAACTCTCTCTACAGTATAATAATCAGGCATGTTTTTGTCTCCTATATTGTAATTTCACTCTTTTCTGGGTCATGAATCATGGGGTCTCTCGTACCTATGTACACAGCAAAGGTGGGATTTCTTTGTTAAACATTTTATGTTTGCATTGTAATATATACTACACTATTGTGTTTAATAATAGTTTTGCATGTCAGGTTAAGAGTACATCAACCACTATGTAGGTATGCAGAGCAGCATTTCTGAACACACAAGATGTCAATCCTTGAATCAGATGGACTACAGCATCAGAAGTTACCACTTCTATCAAGTAAAAACAAGTAACTGAGGCTACATTTTGCATTAGCTCACGAAAAGTATACGGTAGAGGACTGGAAAAATGCCACTTCTTATTTGGATGGTAGACTCAGAATTCCATAAATAACAAAAGCATGGATCCCTACTGCCTTGTATCAGCAGTTCAGGCTGGTGGTGGAGTAATGGTGTGGGAGATATTTTATTGGGACACTTTGGACACACTTTCCTTAATACCAGATGAGAATAATTTAAAAACCACAGCCTACCTGAGTATTGTTGCTGACTATGTCCATTCATTTTCATTTCATTCATTTATGACCACAGTATACCCAACTTTTATGCACTGTGCCGCAGAACTACAAAATGCAGTGACCTTTAAAACCTAAACAAATAATCAGAACATAAACCAAAAAATATAGAATGGTTAAGACTTTTGCACAGTAATGCATATAAACAAATGATGTCCTTATGACAAAAAAACCTCCTTTGTTACATTTTGTCATCACAGTACAACAGCAAATGTATAAAGTAAACACAAAAAACTAGGGCTGGGCACGTTAACGCGTTAATCGCGCGTTAACTCATTGATGAATTAACGCCGACAATTATTTTAACGCG